>DWHO01002143.1:0-13843 GCA_018247575.1 Eurytides lysithous rurik | reverse complement strand
CCCCCCCCCCCCCCCCCCCCCCGCGCTCGCGGACGTCCGTCATGCATACGTGCGTGCGAGTGAGAGAGCAGGGTATATTTTGTATCTCGAGTATTTTCGAGTTAAGTGTTATAGAGTATGTTGTTGCAGAATTATAATCTATTGCTATTACTATAATTATATCCTTCAATGTAATATGATAACAGTCAACAACATATTATATGTCTTTTTAATAATCTTGTGATATCCAAAATCAGGTACATATTTTGAAACGGAATAAAAATAAATTGAACAAATATCGTTATAAATTCATAAGAAATTGAACATCTTTACGTCCATAGCTTACTCTTTTGGCAGTGTTTGTCGTCCCAACAGAGAAGACGTCCGGACGCGTCCGCGGGACATTGCAAGTGTTGCTGCCGGTGGTCCTCCATACGGCTCTGCGCGTTGGGGCACAAACCGCACAGCCGCGTGTCATAATTTGACTACAGAAAAAACATACATAAAAGATTAACATACAAAAAACTTTCCTCTTTTACTAGTATAATAATAACCAAGGATGGAAGAAAACATTTGCCTATAGTTTCTTTCTCATTTAAAACTAAATAACTCTTAGAATGAAATATAAAAATATGAACACAAATATCATTTTTATTTACCAAATTGTATTTTTTCTACCTTATATGAAAACCCTAATTAAATTGCTAGACATCACTTTAATAGACGACCACATTGTTGCGCCGGATTAAATAGGAAACAATTAAAACGCGGTATGCCGTACAATTAAAATGTTCGGACTTAGTTTAAGCCCGGTAAATTAACATAAAAGCGGCATACGCGATCGGACTTGTTTATTTTCGTATATCAACATTGTAAAGAGACAACTTTATTCCTATAAAATAAATATCGCGCACAGCTCATAAACAGCGGTTTGATGCGGGCGTGTTCAGAACACGCTACAAAGAGATCCGACATGTTAAGCAAGTTTGTTCGCAACCTAATATTGGCGGGGAACCGAACCGCATTGGCGTTGTCATTGACCACAACACGCCGCCCGGTCACTTACTCGGGGCGTAACGTCGACTCGGCTCGGCCCAATCGCTACTATGGCGCAAAATGTGGAATCTAGAAGTTTCTCTTGAACATTCGCCCGCATGTGACTGAAAAGCGTAAATTAATACTAAAGGCATTACGAGAAATAATACTAATTGAATTATTAAGAGATGATATTGAATAGCAATATCTTGCGTTTACGTGAATGCTGTACAATATTAAATAATTTTACGAATTTGTATGTTTTAATCAAATAATATTTTAATTAACCATATGGAACTAAATAGGGATGAGTATAGTTTAACTAGACCCTAAGACAGTATTAGTCCATTGTTCATAAATAGGATCAAAAATAATTAAAATAACATTATTTAAAGCGTCTAACATCTCAGTATGCCCAGTGTGGATACATAAATGCTTTACGGTATTACAAACAACGCGGATTTTAATTAAATATAATATAAAAATCGGTAAATATAGTGATTGATTTTAACTTATTATTAAAAATAATACATATTTTAATTGTAACAACAGTGCTAATTTTAATAATAATTTTAATTTATTATTAAAATTAACACTGTTATGTAATAAAACGTGTACATACTTAAAAAGGTAAATCAAATTAGTAAACTAAAACAAAAAAATGAAAAATAATACATTAATAACGAAAACACTAGTTTAAATAGAATACAGTAACCGTATTTGAATATATTTTGGATTTGGAAATGATTTTAGTCAGACAGGGCTCATGAGACACGATTACATTAAATATTCGTGGTGGCACTAGACTTGTGCGTCCTTTGACCATTGTTTAATTGCGTGCAGTACGAACTCTGTGTTGCTACTCTATGATTCCCGTGCGTGTTTTTCTTAACTAAAATAAACATATATAAACATAACAAACGTAATAAACTCGCTTTTATTGTATTGTTCAGTTACAAACAAGTGCTTTATCTATTTACTGGTTACATACAACACTTTTTACTTACTAACAACTTATCAATGAACTGCATTTATAAATATCATTACAATATTTAACACAAATATTCCTCTTTAAGACGCTTATCCACTAATCATTAAATATCTTATTATTTACTAAAAACTGGTTAATTTATCTATGTACGTTTTTGACAGTCCATAGGTCATAATTGACCGTAGTGTGTATATAAATTATCTTTTTAAGGTGAAAAAGACAACGAAAATAAAAAAAAAGTAAGGAGGATATTATTTAGTATAAATATATATCCACCGTTTTATTTTTCATTGAAACATAGATATGCTTATTACAGCAGCAAGAAACTTGTTCATTGTTTCATAGCACGTAAATTCATGGAAACGAAACCGATAGGCCACCATTGAACATGGAACACCAAATAACTCAAATGGCGTACGAAAAAGTATCGATGGGATACGAATAAATAACATATCTAAATAAACTTACGAAACGATAGGTTAC
The DNA here is from genome assembly GCA_018247575.1 of Eurytides lysithous rurik. Lineage (NCBI taxonomy): Eukaryota > Metazoa > Arthropoda > Insecta > Lepidoptera > Papilionidae > Eurytides > Eurytides lysithous. The sequence goes on along the minus strand of DWHO01002143.1, from coordinate 11,355 downwards.
GGTGTATGTAACATGTATTCCCATTAAAGTGTAACGTTAATTGATAGCTTTTTTTTATTTTATTCTATTCCTTTAAGTTAAACTATGCAGCTATAAGTTAGTAGTGTCTAAATATTTTAAATAATTGGTTAGAATAGAATATTCACTATCTTATATCACCTTTAACCTTTAGTACATTTTTTATATTCAGTACTCAGCGTGAAGTTCTAATATTTTTTAATAGAAATTATTGAATTCGATACACAGTTATTTTAGAAGGTGAAATTACGAATTATCGAAAGGAGGAGTGAGAGGTAGGGAGAAGGAGGGAGGGGCGGAAAGGGGAGGGGTGAAGAAAGTGGTGGGAAAGAGAGTGGAGACGGAAGAAGTAGGCGGAGGGGGATAGGCCACCGGCCACTTTACTCACCGGACGATAAGCGGAAGCAAAAACACTTCCACTTTACGCTGATTTTCTGTGAGGTCGTGTTACTTATCCGGTTCGAGCCGGCACATTCAGCAGCGAGAGCAGCTGCGTGGCTTTACCACTGAATAACCTAATAATAATTAGGTAATGGTATTGGGATAACCCAACATAATGGACACTTCGTGGACGTCCATACGACAACGGACATTTATATTGTTACTGCGTCTATTTATTGGACAAACTTCCCAAAAGTTAGAACGACTTGACCATAAAGAGCTGATATATTAAGTTATGTGAAAGACCCCACTGCTAAATGGGCTGGTTCGAACCGGATAAGTACCACGACCTCACAGAAAATCGGCGTAAAGTGAAGTGTTTTTTGCTTCTACGTTTCGTTCAGTGAGCAAAATGGCCGGTGGCCCATCCCCGTCCATTCCGTCCCTCCCTCCCACCCCTGTCACTCCTATTCTCCTCTCCTCCCTTCTCTATCATCATCCCTCCCTTATTTAAAAATTTCCCTCCTTAAAGGCTGGCAACGCATGTGCAAATTCTGTCGCAAATGTCCATGGGTGGCGGAGATCGCTTACAATCAGGTGAACCGCTTGCTCGTTTGTTCATTTTCCATAATGACGATTCAAAGTGATTGTAAAGGCCTTTTTGTACAAATATATTTTGATTTAAATACACGATTTACTTATACCTACCATCTGTAGTGACCCTTACAAGTACTTTATACTGCAGTCACTTTATGCGTCGCAGTAAAGGCATTATATATTGTCCTGCTTATAAAATTCAAATACATAGTATTCTTTAATGAAGATTGGTTCATGCTAAAAGAAACAAAGTCGCAAATAGATTTTTTAGGAGGATTTGAATGCAACTGATACCGGCTTAATCGATAGTAACGAATGCCCCCACCTTACCCGGATCAAGATGTTGTCGTCGCCGTCCGCTACGATGCGCGACCAGTCGATGGTGTTGGTGTAGCAGAGACGGTCGTTTTGCTGGATCCGCACGCCGCCACGCTCCACGCGCGACAACGAGCGTAGGCCCAGCGACTGTCGAACAAAACAGCATTTTACCAACGCTATATTTACGTGCTCGTCACCTAACAATCAACTTAGACGACAGCGCTCAGTAGTTACTGAAAACTACTGCTCTGTTAAAATAAGACAACTTCGGAAATGGTTCTCTCAGTTCGCAGAGCGCCTTTAATAAAAGTTTTCTAAAAAAACTTCCCAATTCTGAATATGCACAGAATAAAGTTGAATATAACTTCGGCGACATACGTAATTAAAAAAAAATGACTCAATGTGTCATTTACTACGCGTATTTGCTTTCCAGCGTCGATATACAAATATGTAAAAAAAATGTCTTCGAATTCAGCTTTTTCCATGCCATTCTTGTTTCGATAAATTCCCGGTTACGAGAAATGTCTCGTTGTAACAACAACTCCATGTCGAAAAATATTTCGTACCTGCAGATCTTCGCAATCAAAAACGACAATTGCGTAATCCTTAAACAGCTGCATGCCGCGCACTACGGAGAGATTCGGAAACAGGTTGCCAAGGTTGCGCACGCCCATCAACCTGAAATTGCACCAGTCAATTTATTCAGAAAACAAATGCTTTATACCACAAAACTGATGTAGAAGTTTTCATTGCACTTATTACAACAACTGATTGATAAAAAGGTCGGGTATTTGATACAATGTTATCTATGTATGTGTATAGTTTTTATTGATTAAATAAAAATATATTGCAACGTATAAATACAATGCCACGTTATCGCTAAGAAGAGATAATATGTTTTCTTATCATACAAATAAAGTTTTGTTTTTAAAATTTTGGTTAATTCTCAGTTTTTGTAACGTAAACGAGATATAAAACTGGTAATAAAATAGTGAAGATTGTATTTTCGTTAAAGATATGACATAAAATTAGGTTAAGCCCGTTTGATATTGACATTTAAATATTTTGAAATAACAATTATCTTAAGATCGAGTGATCTTTTAAACCTGATGCGTGGCAACAAGAAATTAAACACAATATCAAACTTAAATATCAATTTCAAAGTGTTAAACATAAACTAATCAAACGGTGAATATGTACCGGTGTTGAACTGTTTATTAATAAGAAATAAACAAACCTGTATATCTTTATGTAGCCAGTAACTTCCCTTAGTTCTGGGAAGCTCATGTTGTCGAAAGCGTTTTGTGTGGGGTGCTCGATCACGACAATACTGAGGTGGCCCTCTATAACTCGGCATCCTCGCAGCTTCAGCATCTGCTCCGAATGACTCCGTATGTCTATAGACGGACATACTGTAACAAAGAAAAGCGACGGTCAGCCCTGTGTGTAAATATCTTCGGTATCACTGCAATACCTGTACGGGTGGGCTGCTTCCTGTACGGACGGCTTTTTTTATAGAGCAAGAGGCAAACAATCAAGCGGTTGACCTGATGGTAATCGATAATCACCGCATACATTAAAATCATTGCGGGATTTGTAAACGGTTTGCTTTGTCGTATTGGTAATTCGGACGAGGCAGAATTGTGATAAGGTGGCGACACCAGCACCTAGTAGATGATTCACTGTACGGTGATGGTATACCGCCGTAAACAATTAATCCAGACAATTGAACACTGCCTGTTGTATAATCGATAAAAATCATCTGGGAATATGGCGCTTTAAAGTGGATGGTAAATGAGGAGAATCACTACTTTGTGATTTTGTTTGGCGAGTTAGTATCGGAGATGTTCACGTTCAAATACCCCAAGTGGCAGAAGTCCCACTGTGCTGCAGATCGACGAACGGCCATGATCTCTTAATTAGACGTCGGTACCAGATTCTTTATCACTATTTCTCTTAAAAAGACATAATTAACATTTAATTAACATTATCATCGATGTCACAATAAATATAGCATCGTGTAAGTTAACAATGTCGCTTATCAATAGTCAGAATATTTTATTGTGAATATGTATGTAGTTACTAGTACAAATAATGGAATATTTTCGTTCCGCGTCTGCAATGCGGACTTCTGTACGTCTAAGCGAAACGTTATGATTCAGTTGTCTCTATTCCTTTCAGATTAGCCCACGATATAATAAAAGTGACAAAAATTAAAGAAATTCTCTAATAATCTTCTCCATGGCTAGGCTCAATTTGGAATCAGTGCAAAAAGAGTTGGCCCATTATTTTATAAATATGTTTTAATAAATGTGTTATAATAAAATTGTACAAAAACGGATTAACAATTAAAACTATCGCTGAATGTTATAAAAGTTTATAATGTGTGCGACGTATTGGATAACATCTGAAGCACTTTGCGTATTAACCAATTATTGGATTGTAGAAAATAGGTCTTTTGGTTTAAATTAGCGTTACTAATGCATCTAATAAATTCATATCAAAATGGATCTATAAACTAAATATAACAAAATAACGTTCGATTATTTTGGTATTGGCTTTGATCTAAGATTGATTATCCACACAATAATAAATATAGCACAATAAACGTTTAACAAACATCAACACATAATTTAATTTTTTTTAGAGTCTAAAAAAAAACGAATATCAACACAGTATTTGTTGTCTCCTTTACGCCCATGCTAATGAATATTTTAAAGATTTTGATAGCGGTAATTTATAAGTTACTATTTTCGCCGCTTTGAAGAATAACGTCTAATAGATGACGTGATCAACATTTACTGAGGCGTCCAAAATCAACAGCAATGTATTTTAAAGTCAAACACATCAATATTGTTATAAGGCTATTCTGAGAAAAGACAAATCGCAATCATTACATATGGGGATTCGAGCTGCACGTGTTTACATAGCAATAGGTTATTTACGAGGAATTGAGAAACGAGTTGAAACAAGAAATCATGATTTTATTACAGTCGGCACATTTGCAGCCTTTGAACGTTCGACGGCTGGGCAAGTTATTACATACTAGTACATAATGAACAAATCACATTATGAGAGTAAATTCCCTAAGAGCCTATTACGGACCGGCGTAATCTAGAGGCCTTTGAAATAACATTTGTTCAACGTAAGTTAAATTAACCATCGAGAACTACTCGTTTACTACGTACTTCTTATGTTTTATTTAAAGTTGCAATTACAATTGATTCACAGAATAAAATGAGACCAATGTTCAGTTACTATTACTGTCAGTCTGTTTAATGGAAAAGGAACAAAAAAAAAAGAAAGAAGGGGTACATGAAAGCGGCACAGGCATAGTAAATGCAACGCAAGTTGAAGACGAGTCACACTATGGTGAATTTCAAATTAAGTTAAAATAACTAACATAATATGATGCGCGGCACTGGAGAGACACGTTATGACGCGCGAACAGCCTTTTTCTAACAAAAAAAAATTAAACTTTAAAAAGGACGCTGATTTAGAATATTACAGGAAAAGACGACTTAGAAAAATATATTAAAGGCACTAAAATAAATATTAAATTTACATAAAGTAGCATCAACGCAAAAGATGTGGGAAAATATATGTGCTAAAATTGTTATTTTGTAAGATTTTAAGCCACATTCCAAGTTACCCTTGCAGTTTCGGACGTGATGTTATATGAAAAAGTTTCCTGAAACGCGCTAAATCATAAGACGACAAGGCGCAGGATGATGACGTGGCCCAATCCCTAATTGGCAGTTATTATTTTGCTATCGTTTTAGCGACCACTAGTCACCGACGATCACCCGCAAAGCGATTCTCAACACGAACACGTGTGAGCAAGCTAATACTTAGTATCTAGATGTAAGAGTTATGTTCTACTGTAACTTCCGCTCTATCATTAATAGTGTATGAAGTTTCTGGCACAAATTATAATCCGTAATATTCATTTATCAATAGTTTTTAAAGTAATAACAAATGGAACATTCGTATCGAAAATTGGAATTAGTATAAAGTGTAACGTGTTAATTCTTTATAAATTAATTATTAAGTTTAAATAATAAAAAGAAACACCTTGCACAATTAGGACATGAAAGATATTATCTTATTCGAAGCTAATGGCAGTGTTTAATTTGTTTACGAGTGTCTACATTGATAGTAATCAAACGTAATTAAAGTTTAATAAAATGAGAGTGACATTAATTGCAGCATCAACATGTCCTATCAATCTTAGGAGTTCAGCTGACATTTACTATCTTTAAAACGAAACCTATATTTAGCTTAATGCAAATAATTATAGAAGAAAATCCGTTATCGCTGTTATAAATAACAATAACATTTAAACATGTTTCGGTGTTTGTTGACATAAGCTAAAATGATAGTAAAAATTTTACTCCCATTATTTGTATGAATTTACCAAAACATTACCAGCAATATAAAAACGAAAATTACAAACATCAAGGTCGATTGTAGAAGGACGATTTATAATTATAAATAAGACGTATAGAGCTTAGTGAATGAGAAGAAGATTGCAAAAGCTTTTTACAGAGTATTCATAACAGCGAATGAAAACTAAAACACTGGTGTTGAATGCCGTTGTTTAAATAATGAGATCATAGTTTGCTTGCAATCTAGTATAATAACAATCCGCAACGCATACAAAATCTTAAAATAGCCTGCCGTTTTATCACTAGGCGCGAACTTTATTTGTTTATTTATTTTTACACGTACATTTCTATCTATTTATAAATGAACCTATACAATAAAATTATAGATTAACATAGTGCGTATCTTTAGGTAACATACATAATGTTACCTAAAGATTTCAAATCGTCTAAAGTTTAGATTCTAAATCATAGGTTCCCAACCTTTTATGAACTACCCCTTTACAAGAAAATATTCCTACGCCTCATTTTACATAATAGTTATTGATACCAATTACATATGTGTGACTAATATCTAATTATAATCACAAATAAAAAAAACCTCTGCATCTCTGTAACCACATCTACGATAAGCTACATCGCCAAATTGGGAACCTGTTATTACCGAAGTGGTCCACGTGGACTCTTTACATCCAAGGGAGATCCGGCAAGGGTGAGATTAGATCTAATCGTGATTTGTTTTGATAAATTTTGAGAATACGGTAGAAATGTAGCAGCAGTGGCATACCGAAACCAGTAAAATTATGAGTGGTCTACGGAAAAAGAAATGTTTGTGAATATCTGGTCTAAACAGATGATGACAAAACTTAACTCACCTTAAGCTTAATAACTGATGTTTTTTTTAGCTCAATTATTCAGTAATTCTTGAGTATTTATCAACATGTTATGGTGAAAACCATATGATGGCTAAATATTATTATTTAAAAGGTACTAACGTGCTAAAAGTGAACTACGTACTATTTAGGAAAAGTATTTACGTCATCAAGTACTTACACTACGCAAGCAAATAACTAAACAATCGGTTTAAAATTTTACAGCTTTCATCAAGATATCACCACTTAAATAGTTTTTTTCTTCTTATGACATTGCCATTTAGCATACAAAAAGTGAATCTTTTGTTGTTATCGCTTTTATTTATATAAATAGAAGTGTCCGTCCGTGCTATCGATGTATCATTAGTAATTTTCTGGCACATTACTAATTTTCAAGGTGAAAGGGAGCCAACGAACTCTTTAAAGCCATTTTGCTCTGCCATTTGAGTAATAATTTTTTTCTTTACAAACGTCATCAAAAACGTCAAGTTCCGCAAATATGACGTTCTGCAAGTTTTCCAAATATGACTGAAACTATCTCTTTTAGAATATATACACACGTCATTTGTTTTCAATAATTGTGACATATTCAGTCAGATCTCTCGCGCTAGCTACCAAAAATCGGCACGAACTTTCCGGACAGCCCAATAGTTCTGTTTTGAGACTAACATTGCAAGCGGCTGCTAATCTAGCCGTAGATTAAGTATCGTCTGATTTCACTGTTATCTTTAATTCACCGGCGTTAATTACATAATTAAGTTAAATAGAATTAAAATAAATGTTTACTTACTTATTGACTATAATTTATTTAAACTAAATTTTAGATAAATACATTACAGATAATAGCCATATAGGTATTATCTAACTCATAAATGTTTATAACAGTAATACACGTGGCTGCAGTCTCTGTCCAGTGTCACAACAATCATGGCGAACTAATAATGTTGCTGCTAACCCCTTAAATTTATTTCTTTAGAAAACAAAAACAAAAATTTAAGATGCCGCTCTTCTGAAAGGCTGTAATACTTTTCCATTCAAGTAAATAAAAAGGGACGGTGACTGCTCCATCGGTTGAGATACTCGCCTGCCGCTACCTCTTTAAAAACTCACGCCAGCAAATGAGCTTTTCATTGCGAACGTGACGCAGCTGAACTCAACCGCGTCACCCCCCGCGCCATACCCCCCCCCCCTCCCTAACGTGAAGCTGGTTTGTATTCCACGGAATGTTATTATTGTATTTTTCACAGATGGCAGAGTGCCGAGTGCCGAGAACAAGTTTGTTGCACCATTACGTTTTAGATGAGCGATTGAATAGCGTACATGTTTTGTCCGAACGCGTTAAAGGAATTTGGACGAAATTATCAACATATCAAGTCAATATCGAACGCCCCCCCCCCCTCATCGCCCCGCGCGTACTACGCCGCTACTACAGCCTCAGCCCCGCCCCGTACCACACGGTCGCGTAGCCGAGTGAATCGCACGAGACGGGACGGTCTTAGGCGATGGAAGGACGAGCACGACGTCTCATGGTAGAGGACGCGGCGATATTAATGGCGGAGCCGACGTCGGTTTTGCCTTTACGATAATTTCGCAAATTATACTACACATGGCCATTGAGCGGCCGTCCGAGGAACGGGTTGCGTCATGCCGGTACGAGTAGTACGCATCGATGAGCGTCGCGTCTGTATGTTCCCCGCGACAAATATACACTTGGCGTAAGCGAGTACTGCTTGTGATCGCTAGTAAACGATTAATCATAAACAAATGCTGTACCAAATCACGTAATGCCGCATTGAAGTTTTTATATAAAAAATCACATCAATGCCTATGAAGCGCCATTAGTTAAACTGTAAATGAGTAGAAAATTGAAAGACTGTGGGATAAACAACTTGCGCATACACGGAAGTAAAGTTGTTTATGCGTCTTTCTTGACGGATTTATTGCGTGACTGGGATATCATTAAGCTGTATAATGTTTCGCAATTGTATTGTCATACTTACTTATATTTAATGGCTTAATAATTATAGAACGCCGTTGAGACCGTCGAAGAAATCTCTTTATCTTGAAAAACTTGTTATGTAGATTTTTTTCCCTCTTTACCTTATTAATTTACTGATTATTTTAGCATTTCATTACTGGCATAGTTTTGGCTGCTCACAATGTGATTTTGAACCACTAACAAGTCAGTCAATCAAGTAATTAACATATAAACATTTTATTTTCCATTCATTTCCATAGACAGCACACTTTTTTTTTAACGACTATATTATTTTATTATTTTTGCATAAAGATCTGTTTTTCACACACCAAGCGATAAGAATATAATAATAGATTATAAGATAATAAAATTTGTATATTGTACAAATATACCCCAGAAAGTGGTTAAGAAAAAACTTCATTCAAACGATTTTTTGTACTAACGTAATAAAAGTAATAATGTCGTCCCGACCGATGCCGGCAACAGCGGCCGATATAAGAGATTAGCCAACTGCGCGGTATATATTATAGTGCACAAGCGGCTTGCGCAGACACAGGTGCATTCGCTCTTCCTTTTTACTCTCATAGTCCAATAGGACGCATAACCGTCACCACCGGAGAAATCGGGCGCAGAGGCGGAGACGTTAAATCGACCTCTTAATAACGACTCCTGAAAGCCACCGCTAGATGGCGTCGGCGAGAATCAGAGACAGACTCTTTACATGCCCATCCGACGCGTGGATCATCTTACTTTTCACGCAATCGGCTGACCTGAGCTCGTAATGCCCAACTGAGAAATCAGTCAGTCCCGCGAGAGCGCTCTGTGAGGGTTCGTGAACGCGTATGCACGAAATAGACTGGACTAAGCGGCGGTGCGCGTGGCGGCCGCAGCTCTATTTCCGGCACTGAGCGTGAGTCAGTGCGACGGACTGTGTGCACTTTCGCTACTAATGGTGCCGACCGCCTGCGGTGCGCGCAAACGTCGCCGGCCCACGTGCGCCGCGAACCGGGCCGTTTTGCGTCAGCGGACCCGGATGTCCGGCCAGCGGAGATGCCTCGCATTCTGCGGCCTCGCAAACACGTATTGCTCATAAGCCGACATATCTCTACCTCAGCGCATCCTAGAAGCGAGCGGACTCCGGCTCTGACCGTGAATTTTATTTAACCGTTTGTGCTGAATACTTATGTAATGATTTGTCTCCCATGACCCCGTCTCCCGTGACAATGAAACATTACCAGACAGCAACAAAACATATGACCGACATGATTTACTGCTCAGTTATAGTTAGTAGCTGGGATGGATGATATATGCAACAATTTTGATAAAAAAAAAGAATCAATATCTAAATTCAAGCGTATACCAGTATACGGGATGTCGGCAGTAAACATGTGAAGCAAAAACGTATAAAATCCATAAAACAGTTCTGTATAAAATAATCTAAGTCTGGGGTCCTAACTTTTTTAATCTTAGTTAAAAAATAATTTTTATTGTTCATTTTTTCGTCGAATATGTTAGTTTTTCGAAACCAGTTTTGTTAGAAATATTAAAGAATACATAGGACAGACGCGCAGATGGATTCTATAAATAACGTTTAATATTTGACGTGATACTATTTGGTAATAAAAGGTTGTAGGTTGTCAAATGAATATTTGAATATGCGAATTGGTTAAAGGAAATTCCTGGAAAAGAAAGTCTCTACTGGTTACTGGAACAATAGTCATTGTTTGATTTAGGGCGGGTGATAATCTTGTGCCACATATGATACCGTTGGCTTAGTTCAGTATTTTCGGACTATTATATTTTACGATGAATATATATTTTCTATATATTTACGGCGAATATAAACTTAACGGAATTTAAATTTACTAGAAAAGCGTTACCATGAAATAAAAACAATTCCACGCCTTTCGCTAGAAGAGTCATTTCACTTTGTGACCACATTTTACCTATATATTTGGCCGCTACCATTATATCTGGTTTAATAAAGCTCAAATCTTACAAAGTAACACCCATGCATTCCAAGATTGATTGACGAAAAATTCTAAAGTAAAAAAAACAGACAGAACCTAGAAAATGATAGGGCCCTACCACCTGCTTGAGGGTATGTGAAATTAAATTTAAGCGATGCTTATACTGAAAGACCGCTTATTTTGCATAAATCTAACCAAAATAAAATATGAAAATTTTAAAGTTGAGATTATACATAAAGATTAACTATAACATCGGCGGTTATAAACAAAATAAAATGCAATAAATCAGTGAAATACTTCCATTTTAACAGTGCGTAATATTATACAGGAAAAAAATAAATTCCAACTAGATTTTAGAATCAAAATTTTAAAAATACACACCTTATGTGAATGAGCAAATTGCCAGAGTTTAAGAAAAATTAAAACTGCCAAAAAAAATCACATAACATCTCAAAAACACATTCGGTTTTCAAACATGATTTATATTTAAGTTAACTAAATTAGTGCCGTCATTGTGTATTTATAGTTTTCGACGAGGTATGGTTAAAAGCGGTATTGTTGACAACATACTAAATGAGAGTGCACCGTGCATAAAACTGCAGACTCCTTTTCGAGTTTTAGCGGGGGACGCTGGGCGCTAACGGGGGCCGCGTTGCGTCGCGCAACGTTGATTTACGTTTCCGGTCGCTGAATGAAGATATCAATGGTCCGCTCGCTTGTTATTGTCGCCGTTCATTCACGCCGCTCGCCACGTACGCCCTGGGTGTCGTCCCGCTTGGGAACTCCCCTTGGGTAGCGCTCGCCCAAGCGGCACCGCACCGCTGCCCACTACTTGC
>DWHO01002142.1:0-13844 GCA_018247575.1 Eurytides lysithous rurik | reverse complement strand
CCGTTACGGTATGTTAAGCCTTAATACAGTGTAATAGCTATCCCATATATGAGTCAATCGATTAAGTTCCACGCATTTTGATCTGCCAGAAACTCCTGAACAATTTTAAGCAACAAAATGTTCTTAAATTTAGTTTTAAAAAGGGCCAAGTGGTAGAGCCCATAGAACCGTGTTAGTTACTTTGCTTGTCATCGTAAGATTTAAGATGTCATATATTTATATCCAGTAATAACACAGACATCAGTTTCTCTCAAATGGGAATAGAATAATCCAAACATTTCCGAACGATGTTTTTCTGTATTAACTGCCACCATGACCTAATGGTATAGGCCTGCGCTTTATAAATCAGGGGTCGTGGGTTCGAATCCCGCGAAGACAATGACTTTGTGTTGTTCTTAGTTTGATTAGTGCATTAAAGACTGTTCACCCGATTGGTTGAAAATTAAGATGATGGACATGTAAAAAGACGGTTCTGGCTTCTTATTAACTTGAGATCAAGCGCAGAGGCCGGTTTAATGTCACCGCCTCTGCGCTTGATCTCTCTCAGGTCGTGTCTATTATCCGTCCCATATTGTAGATAGGCAGCAGTAGCCGAAATCGGTCGGGAGGACATTATTATTTTGATTTTGACATTTGTGACAATTCATAAAATAATACGGATGATGATAAAAATTGTTATGGAACCCATATAAAGGTTACCCGTGTACGGGTTATATCAGTCATGGATACCATATAGACATTAGCCTTGCTATGTAATTTGTGATTTGTGCATGCGGAGCACAAACATGGAAATCTGTCAATACGGAAGACCCGTCAACAAAAATGTGATTCATTTTAATACCGCCGATTAGAGTCGATGGTCAATAACGTGCTGCTAAAGGTCGATATTTCAAATGCTTACGGCACTTTCCCTGACAGCACCGTACCTAGCTTCACCGCGGTTGCTGTTATTTACATACACGGTAAGTAGTGACTGAGATAAAACGTATTATATTTTTATCTCAGTCACGGCTTATATTAATATTTTTTTAAGTTAAAGAAGCGAGTACGTGTATATTTTTATGGGGGAAAACGCAAATGAGCAAGCGTAACATCAAAGGATCTCCAAATCCGTTGCTGGGTTTTAAGATGGGGATGTGCTCCCTTCTCAAAGGACCCTTAGTCGTATCGTTCCGGAAATACAACTGACGACAACCAATTGCCAAAGTTAACATTAACAAAAACGGCACACAGTTTGAAATTTTAATTTTAAGTTTTATTTTTTAAGAGAACGCTGACCCTATTATAAGATTATAAGATAGAAATATCTTGTGTTATAAGGGCGTTTTACATACATAAATTTTACACTGCTATAATTCGAAACAATTGCTCAGAACGTAGATTATATGGTAAATATAATCTATTCATTAAAGTAGTATAGAGATAAAACACCTTTCCGCAGGCTGAACTGTAACAGCAACAGGCAGGCAATGCATTAGATCAAGTTAAAAAATCTATTTATTCCTAAACCGTGTATTGGAGTGATCGTTTTATTCTTCTACTGGAAGCCACCGCCAAGATCGGGGTATAGGATTGTATTCCGCAAGTTTTTCGTGTACGTCACACGCTTGCGCAATACAACGCTCCTTCGCCGTCCTGCTAAGTTCCCGTAAAACAGTCGGTGGCTGGATGCGGGCACGGGCTTACGTTGCCGTCGCCGGTTCTGAAAACGTTCGCGAAAACTCTGAGAGTTGTGAAGTGTGAAGCGGAGGGTGAGAGCGATATGTTCGTTTCAATTAACATGTGACAATGAACCGGCAACCGGTGATGTGGTTTAAACGTTTGAAATTGATAGCGGTGGGAGTTTTTGTGCTATTTCAATGCTCGTACTCTATCGGTAAGTTGGATAGTCGCAACTTCTGTTTGCAATCGCTTCTAATAACTCGCATAGTTTAGATAAGTTTACCTAATATTTTCGTTACTGTGTTTTTATAATGTTTTATGTCTAGTTTAAATTGTATGACGAATATTGACTTTACGTTTCTACGGATTATTGAATATTATTAATTTTCTTTAATAATAATAATTAAATATGCTTTAATAATAATAATTCAGTATTATTTCATCATTACTGCGGAAAGTAAGCTTGGAAATAAATTCCGATAGTTCTTCATTCTTTCGTTATAATTATGCTATCATTTTCTGAAAACACTGTATAGTCCGAGCCAGAACATCGTTTTTCACAACCTGCTACAAAAAATGACTGCCTATTCATGAATATTCAAGTTCGTCCGGATCTTAGAATTAATCAAAATAATAATAATAATACCACAAGCGTTTATGTTATTAATCCTAAAGGAGAAGACAGAGATGCTTACATATAAGTATTATTCATCAAATTATTCTTTTCAATGCCAGATGTATTGTGAAACAATTTCACTTAATGGATTCCAAGCCACATCCGTAAAAAGTTCGTTAATCCAGTCTGTAAGAATAAAAGTCCTTTTTATACAGCCCGTCAAGGCACCCCTGCAACAATAGGTCTTTATTAATCAAATAATATGTCCCAACAATGAATTTGTCTTATGACATCAGCTCATAATTAATTGCGCTTTAAATAATGGGATGAGATTAAATGGTCCGCACAATGGTTAAGACAGGAACAGGAGAAAGAAAACAATTAGGGGATATTGGATTAAACTCTCAGACATTATATCTCCTACTGTTTTTTAAATGATCTGTTAATTATTCTTGCAATGTTTGTAATGTCGACCAGGCAATGACTTAGCGAACGTCTGACATAAGTCACTCAATCACGTTTTACAATTTTTATATCATAATTTATATCTATGCTTTACCTAATGATAACATCAGGTATAGAATGTCGACGAGACAACCACTAATATATTTACATTAAATGGGATTCACAGTTTTCCTTTTAGCCAATCACGTAACCGAAGCTGATCTTTCAAAGATCGGGTACTTGATCGCAACTCCTCTCACCACTTTCTTCAATAAAAATGTTTTTGACATGTACAACAATGCTTTTTGTACCAAACCAAAAGCCAAAGTTTTGGTGCGCGAGTATTTGCTCTTTTCAATTTTAAATTTTACATTGTTTATAATTTAGAACTCTAGTTCTTACGACTCAAATTATAATAAACATACTAAATTATAAAATCTCTCAGTAGACTGAGCGAGTTGTTTTTACGAGTTGGATTGGTAGAGATTAAAAATACGACTGCCTTTAGAGAAAAGCGTCATCACAAAACGATTGTCCATTAAAATTGTTTCTTGGGTTGTACAGTACTGGTGAAATAAATATTCTAAATGAAAAAATCTTAAGGAAGCTGGTGGAAAAATAATGCTTTAAAGTGAAACACAGTAAACACTGGAAATGGTTTCTCATCTTGTGGAATCGATTATCGCCAGTGGTATATTTTTCCGATATGACTTAGGGTCCTTCAAGAACAGCTTATTCCCAATTGATAGGCCGGTAATGCATTTGCAAGTTATTTTTTTTATGGAGTAGGCGGCAATGAGCAGCAACCGCTACCCGTGGTTATTTTAATTTATTATCAAGGAAGGGAGAAGCTGGAAAAGGAAGGAGGAAGGACCTACCTTTCACACCGGACGAAACGAAGCACAAACACTTCCACTGTAAAAAATTACGCAGTAAAAAGTATTTTAACATTAGAAATGTCTATGTGTGGAGGTGATCGCTTGCGTGTATCGTTAGCTTCTTTGCATTCTATCATTTAATCCATTTAAAAAACCATAATCCCTTGGTGGTACAAAATCTGGATATGAGAGTACTATATGAGATGGACTTTGCAAAATTATCTTACCACTTACATATAAATATAAGCGCGCAGATCGTACGAGCGTGTACTCCATTAATTTATTTGAAACGTCCATTACTGGAAACACATTAGGCTTCATGAAGTTAGCTTGATGATTAAGGGAATCGCATCCACTCCCCTCGGCGGCCAATTAGAAATAAATTTATTTAACGAAGAGCCGAAGTGAGCCATCGATGCGGTCATTTACGGGGGCGAACAGACGATACCGGGGGCCATTTTGTTCGGCGAGGCTCGAAATTAATTGCCTCTCGTATTTATGAGGCCGTATTGTTTTCAGTTATGAGTGAACTTTGATTTTATTAACTAAGGCCCCGATTCAATACCCTTGGAGAACTTAAGTTAACCATTATGGGCGTCGGAATGTTTTCCATTTCTATCGACGTGATGTTTAACATAAAATTTGCATCTTAAAAAGTGGTTTGAAGAGAAGCTTTTTTGCATAAACATCTCGAAGTTTTATTTAGTTTATTTCGTAGTTTTATATGTTTAGATTCATGACGCATTAAATCCGTGTATGAAATGCCTTTTCGACCCCTGAGGGGAACTGCATTGTTATGTAGAGGCCTATCACTTACAACCAGGAGCGCGACTTACTTGTCACTTTGTCTCCTAAAAACAGACATAGATTCATTCACTCTCCCTTTACTCTTGGGCCGATGGGGTGTATACAATACCCAAATGACGCACAAATCATCTAACTTTTCAATCAATCCAGGTTTCAACCCGTAGCTCCTTAATCCAATGAAGAGTTAACAACTCAAAATCCTCTCCCTTCACGGGATGCGAATCCACTATCTCTGAATTGTAAAACACCGGTGTATAACACTAGACCACGGAGACAGTTAAGCCATATAAGTTAGTGAACAGTTGATTGCTTCTTTGTTCTTTCACTTCTATCCTACGCTATTAAAGACAATTGTTCCGTCTTTTTGTTGACGGTTGCAGGCAAATTTCTGTAGGGTATTGTGCTGTAATAGGAAACTAATTGTGACAGTCAACCATCAACCAGATCGATGGTCTCATCACTGATTTTATTTTATTGAATTGAAGTTGACGTTGAATTTGATAGCAATCGATAGGTACGTTGTAGAAAGACAAAAGGAATTGTTTTTATTATTGATATTTGTGATATGAATAATGATGTCCTCCCGACCGATACCGGCCACAGTGGCCGATCTACAAGAACCCAGCCAAATGTGCAGGATTTATTATAGTGCACACACGTTTGCGCAGACACCAGCGAAGGTTATTGAGGTTTTATAATAACTTACAATTAAAGTTTTAAATGCAATTTTGTACTACGGCGCTCATTATTTTAGCTTTATTTCATATCTGACTTCTTTCCAAATAGAAATTTAAAACGTATATAATTAAAAATCAAAGGTAATCAAAAACAGCCCAAAAATATTTAAGTACAAGAAACTAATACTCATTACTCACACTCTTCATTTGATATAATCAGTGGTCTAAAAGAAGTCATAATTTGAAATCTGTATATTACGCACGAATAATATAATACGCGAAGAGAAAACCTTGAATCAAATACGTGATTTGTAAATTCGTAAACTTCACACTTTAAAACCTATATCATTGAATGAATAAAGATATCTATGTATTGTTTGAAGAACCTCGCTCAGTTGATTACGACTCCTAGGCAAACGCTAGTATGAATAAAAATACGAATGATACGTCAAATTTAAGTTAACTTCAAATTTAATTTCGATCGAAATCTAACTAAACTAAACTCTTAATTAATTTAACTGTAATTATAAACTTCTAATCTTAACTTTAATTTATATATTTATAGTAAATAATAATAACGTTCTCCCGACCGATTCCGGCCACGGCGGCTGATCTACACAGAGATCGGCCAAGTGCGCAGGATATATTATAGTGCAGAAGCGATTGCGCAGACACAGGTGCACTCACTCTTCCTTTCACTCTCATAATCCGATGGGACTAACTTACACGATCGAAGAGAAATCTGGTGCAGAGGCGGTGATATCAAACCGTCATCTTAATAATAACTTCTCCAAGCCACCGCTAGATGTCGTCGATAATAAGCTGGCACCAACTTTTTACATGCCCATCCGATGCATGGATCATCTTACTTTTCAGGTATTCGGGTGATCAGTCATAATGTCCTGACCAAACTGAAAACATTAACACGGTCATTGCCCACCGCGAGATTCGAACCCACGACCTCCGATTTATAAAGCGCGAGCCTATACTAGGCCACGAAGGTTGTGATATGAATAAAATATAACTGGCCAAAAAGTTAGTAACGTCAACTTTAGAGTCTCCAAATTTGATACTCTTAGCTAGTTAAATAGCTCTGCAATGGATCCATGTCACGCCACAAACAACCCACATTTTAGTCGCAGTTTGCTTTCGTGATATTGGTAAAACGACACTCTTACTTTTTTCATTTTACCTGGCAAATCTGTTCCGGTTACAGTTTCCCGAGTTTAGTTTACAGCTGGTATAAATATAAAAACAGCCACAGGAACAAGTTGTCGATTTTCTACTCTACATATTATAATCGTCCGTGTCACCAGTGACCAGCCGTCATTATTAATCACTCTCGTGGACATAGATTTTTGATTATTTATTCCGCATTTTTGTTTTTAATTAATTTCAACTATTTCTACCAAAAACTACTCCAATTTTGACGGTTCGTTACTTAGCTACGTAAAAAAAGGACAATGTAACCTCAGTAACTTATTGTGTTTAATCTGTATATCTTGTTTTATTTTAAAACAAATGAAATTATGTTTATTCAAATAGGCCTTCACAAGCACTTTTGAATCGTCATTTTTACATTTTGTTCGTGAAAAAGCCACCACCTGCTCGGAATGCAGTTCTGTTGAGAAGAGCCGGCGAGAAACTCTACAGTTGCTCTTTTAAAATTCCGTTACAGTATGTTATGCCTTAATACAGTGTAATAACTGTCCCATGTATGAATCAATCAATCAAGTTCCACGCATTTTGATCTACCAGAAACTCCTGAACAGTATAATAAGCTTTAAGCAACGAAATATTCTTAATTTTAGTTTTCCTTTTCTTAATTTTATGTTCAAGTTACTATTTCACTTGAATATACTATTGCAAGACGAGATAAAGCTCGATAATTTCAGCGCTGCTCGAAATTACTAGACCGCCCGGTCAGCAAGACCTGAACCGGCTCCCTTTATCTTTATTACAGTTAAAGCATTAGAAACTTGTTCTCTTTTCTAAACAAATCGATCGTAATTTTTATTTTCCCTAATAAGGCAATAAACTGTTTTATTTATTATTATCATTTATTATTACAAAACGTTTTTGCCAAAAGTATCCCTACATATTCAAATGAGTATATTACGATATGAAACAAATTTTGCTTGATCGATTTAATATAAAAACGTCGGGACGTTTCGAATATTTTACAGCACTTAGGGTCACGGAACATACCGCTCCACTTCAAATTTGTTTTATTCAATAGTGTTCAGATAATATTAACACATTTTATGGGCCAATTTCCGTTATGGATTGTGAGGATACATGGAAGAAAAAATTTCCATTATCTTTATGAATACGATTACTTGTTTTTTTTTTCTTAGTCATATTGGGTAGACGGCTATAAATATTACCTTTAGCTGAGAACTGATTATCTTTAAAATTACAATTCATATCATATTTTGTCATAATTTACATACCATTAACATTATACATATCAGATTTATAGATTTATAATGATGATATATAGATGGTTTATAAACCATCTCTGATCGTCAATAACTAATCTCGTAAAGAGACACAAACATTTATTTGATTTTGGATCTCGCTTCTCTATTTCTATTTCTAATACAGCGATATAATTGTAGTCAGCCGATCGCATTGAGTGGAATTGTGATTAAAGCGGAAAATCGAAATACCAACATTTATATAAAGGGATTTGGCCCGACCCGAACCTCGTACAATCGAAAGAGACAATATCGTCTCGGTAAAGGGTCACCGACGTAATCACCGAGTCGCGTGACCGAAAAAACTTATTGAATACGAGGACAATAGGCGTAATTGTATCGCTCTTTCATCCCGCCTGGCGAAGGTCGGATTTGGGAATTTCATCCGGTTTGAGTTGTTTTATTCAAATTCGCCCATTTCTGTTTTTGTATATCGCGCGCTGTTGAATTTGAAAAGGAAACAGCTGTTACGTTCGCTTTGCCTGCTCGTATTATTGTCTCGGTTTCTCTTATAATACAGTGGATTTCATGCGCGTTTTTTTTTGGGTAATTTTTGATATCTGATATCATACTGCTACAAGTAATATTAGTATAACCTGAATTCGCACTTAATTGATATTGTTACTTCGAATGTATCTTGAAGTGTTATTTTGTTACGTGGTATATTTTTTTTTAATAATTGTTGTTTAAAGGTGATTTTCTTAAAACTACTTGACTTATAAACACAAGTAAATGCTTCACATTCGACTATACAAAATTTACATATTTAAAGCAAACAGATAACGGAATAAGTAACTATCATTTATCATCAGGAGATTTCTTGCCAACATTGAAAATGTTTAAATTATCCCAACTGTTAAAAGTGTAAGATGAAAACATCGCAAAAGTCTAAATACCAAAACACAGAGAAATTTATAATACCTTAATCCCTATGGGAAATTACCGCCCTTGGATGAAGCACGCCATAAATCATTCTGGCACGACGTTCATAACCTGATGAATGTTACGTTAAATTCACCTTGGGCAATTTTCTAAGACGGGATCATGCCAATTTCTCGGAGGTAATATTCTGCTCAATGATTCGGGGATTATGCGAAATGTTACGAAGCACGCCTTTTCGCGGCACGCTACGCAAATGTACAAGCTATTTTCGAGACATCGAACGTCGCCCACGTTAAATCATCTCACCCGATGCTCACAAATATATTCCTCAAACGCGTATTCCCCAAACGCAAAAGATATACTTGAGTGATGTCGTCGACATTACTAGTATTAGTTCAAATTTATTTTGCTTTTGTATTATATGTTGTTACATTTGATACGTTTGCTTATAATATAATTTAACAATAATATTTACAATTGTGTCTTCTTGCTAGGAAACAGTAGTTCAGTCAGATACTCTTTGTTTGTGCAATAAATTTGTTCACAAACCAAACATATACATAAAGGTCCGAGTGAAAATCGCAAACAAAGCTCACAGGGCAAAAGGAAAAGCTTAGGCGGCACTTTGTTTTTCTTTGATAAACAAGATTAAACAAACCGACTAGCAACACTGCTATTAAAATAAAAACAAATAGAAAATAATAACGAATAAAAAAATCCATAACTTTACAACGCTAGCACAATTTTCATCTGTAATGGTATGTAATATTTTGATATCGGTAAACGCTTTGTTTAGATGACTACGACAATTTTGCAGCGCGCTCATTTTATAGATTCTAATCTAGAAACCCCATTTATTCTTAAAACATTTGTAAGTTTAAATTGGTTGTGAAATGGAAAACAATAATGTCAGTTATTTATTTAAAACAATTGGTATAAAGCTTACTTGATTTTATTATTTCCAACTTTTATTAAGCTTCAGCTGTCTCAGAATTCGTCTGTGTCTCTGTAACTTTATGTAGCTGTAAACAAATCTTGAAGTTAAATTTGATTCACCTCCCGGTTCCGGTTTGAACTGAAACTTTGCAAGCATATGTAAACACAATACGATATCACTATGATACGGAGCTGATCTGATATTAGAGGTGGATGATAATCATGGGGATTGGATGATAATCTGTCTACGAAATGATGCAACTCCATAGAATTTGGGCGCGATTGATTTGTCTTGACAAGTAATTAAGTTCTAAATCTCACCATGAGTGACGTTGGAGCTGAAAAGACCAAGAACTTACTTGATGAAATGACTTAAATTACTTAATGAAATTACGCAACACTATAGAGCGCCTGTTTGATTTGTTATGAACCTAAATGATGTACAAACTCTAAAGATGATGCTCGAAGGTGATTATAGTAACTTTGTAAATAGACATTGTAACGCAATCGTTTCGAGTTTGGAAACGTTTTCAACATTCTCGATCTCATGATGGAGCCAGAAGATGGCACCATAGAAGACACTACTCTATATCATGCTATTATTTATTTTAGCTTCAAAATCTTTGTTGGTCTAGTGTATGTAGTTTTAAGGCTAGTTAAGTCATTGCCAGATATTTAAATCGCTGAATTAGACTGCGCCGAGTAAATTATAGCTTGCAAGTATGATGCTTGAAACGAAATGGAGAGAATAAGAGATGTTATAACCGACCAGCGATTAAAGAATTTTTTTTTAGTTAATTACTGGTCGATTATTATAACTTGTTAAGAAAATCTCACACAAAAAGTAAAACTAGCTTTATAATACAGAATTGTATAGGTTACATAGGAAATCGCATTCGCACTCATTAATTAACGTAAAGAAAAAAAACTAAAAATCTAAGAAATAACTTTAGTCCTATTGGAAATAAAACGTTTTATTCTTCTTAAAAAATTGAGTACATTTTCAGAGTATGAATCTTCATACCTATGAATTAAATCATGATGCACTTATCAAAGACAGAAATCTAAACATTTCAAATACATTTTTTTCTGTTTGCACGAGAAGGGAAGGTATAATATGCTTTTATTGTTTTTTAAAGCAATATAACAACAGACATTGTTATTGTTTACAATATTATGAAGGAAAGAACACAGGGTATATAAGACTAGTTCATACCACTGGCGTTTGATAACAATGGAATAAATTTTTCATCGGTTGCAGGATTTAAACTTCACCGACTTTCACGTGGAAATTTTTATATTTTTTCCCATAACAAGTATGTTCGAGCTTTCTTGGAGCGATTTTCCTAGAAGCTCGAACGCTAAATAATAGCGAGCGGTTCTGACGGCATTGTTGTACGTATTCCATTATATTTTGAGGCAGCAACGAACTTCTCGCTATGACGTCACTGTAAAAAACCGCTCGTAGCTTTCTTGTACCTAAATGACACTAAACGTCTTTTAAAATCAGTTAAGGACCCATTTTTACCTTTAAAGGATAAAGGTTGCCCCTGGTTGACGAGACGGCGGAAGCCAAGTCTGTGTTGAACGATATGTCTGCCATTTCTAAAGGTTTTTTTTATTATTGCGAAAACTTTACCACCGGGTTAGTTCTTAATAATAATAAAATCATGGGTCATCTTACATATTGCCATCTGATCGCAAACTAAGCAAAGCCTGAACTCCGGCAACCAGACAACTGATATACGTTACGACAACTGACATACATTAACCAAACGTTCAACTTGAAATTTAAAGCTAGGTAAACCTGTTAAATTCAGGAATCTTGTAAAAGATGACTTGACTTAACTACCGACCATTTGAGGTCCAAAACTTAGTTAATATGGTGCCTTTAGCTATGGAATAAATTATATTATAGATTATTGGCTGATATTTAGATTCGTTTATCAGGACCGCAGTTTAAGTAATTAAACAGCGGTCCTAAAAATTAGTTAGTAGGGTTTAACTGCCAGTTAAACCCTACTAATTAAAATTTTCTTATTAAAATAATGAAAAAAGTTAGGTTTCAAATTTGATTGATGAGATAATACTTGATTATCCTTAAACCGATATCAACTTACTGCAAACAACGATAATTTACTATCTTTAATTAAATTCGATTAATAATACCCTTATATAGAGCCTTTTTATGATCAACAGAACTTGAATATAATTAGTTATTTTGCAATAAAGCAATAATTACCTAATTACCTTGTGAAGTAAACACAGCATCCTCGTATAATATTGTATGTTTTGATCTATTACTTCTATATCACACGTCAACAATTTTATCCTCTGCTATCGTAAAGTGTTGCCAATATTTTTGTGTTTCTAACTTTTTTCCCGGGTGTAGATTGCACAACGCTTTACGAACTAGGTTTACGACGTTCATACGAAATATTTTTGAATTCTAGTTAAAATATTCGCCGTCAGCTGCAGAACATAAATTGAATGTAGGGAAAAATGTTTGCGGTTTCTTTATGATTTATGGCTTCCTTCTGTTTTGTTAGTGGGCGTATCCCTCAATTACAAAACATTTCAATAATCAGGAAGACTACACTCCACATGCGATGCGTCATATATGTCGTGGTTAAGTTTTCATTTAAGGCAATGAGGGAAAATCAACGAGAAAGAACTAGTGATTAGTCAAAATTACTTCTTAGTTATTTGAAGCCAATTTAGTAGCGGAAGATAAAACTATAGTATTATAGTAATCTCCACTATAACACGGTAGATTGGTTTCCCGTTATATGATAACGCGTTGTAGGAGTATTCCCGTATATTTTGAAAATGCGATATAAGAGTACTGCGTTATAAGGGGGATTACTATATATACCGATATATATAATGATTTTCCCAGGAAGTGTGACGTGCAAAGCATAAATACTAGAAACAAAGCCAAGATTGTTTTACCTAAGACTCGTTTACAACGAGTCAGTAATTTTTTTTATGGGCAATGTATACGTTTTTACAATAGGATTCCAGAAAATGTCCAGATAGCTTCTATTTACAAATAAAAAAAATTAAAAGGACGTTTGTGCGCTAAAGGTTATTATCATACAGTAAATGATTTCATTGAAGAATCACCTTGGGAATAATGTGATCGATGAAAATTATAAACATGTTTTTTTTTTAAAAAAGGCGAGCGAAAGTCCCACTAAATTTCTTTAGAATCAATAGATGTTAAAAAGTTATTGTAAACCAATCCAATATTGAATAAAGAATTTTGACTTTAATTACTACGCGACTTCTTCTCATCAGATAATCGTTCCAGTCTAGAACCCTGTTGATTCTTGTCTCAAAAACTGACACATTATAATTAAATGAGAAAACAGAGGCGGGCAAATTATTCCGCTTCCTTTGTTTGCTTTAAGAACGATGAAACGAACAGATTTTATAAAGAATTAAAAATCTCTTTTATAATATACATTACATTATTACACTTTATACTGATAATTTTGCACAATTTTTAACTCTATTATATATATAACATAGTACTCTACTATATTATAGTGCTAAGGCGCTGCAGAATCGGCCTGGGTTAGCACCAGATATGTTATTTCTACCTTAAAGCTTAAAGGCCGGCAACGCATTTGCAAGTCTTTTGATGTTGCGACTGTCTATGGGCGGCGGTAATCGCTTGCGTGAGTCGCTTGCTCGTTTGTCTAATCCATTCTCCTAATCCATTAACAAAAAACAAACACCGCTTATCAGTTATTCTACCGCGAAGTATTAATGTGCCAACATTACTGGACTCCAGCTTGATGGGCAATGTAACCACGCAGTCAATGGTCACAAAAATAGACTTTATTTCCTTACATCTCTGGATGACGAACACAGTGCAGAACTCTTGCAGTAAAATATTGTGTGTATTCCTTAAGGGCAAGTCACGCATTATCAGAGATGTCCGATTGCACTGCACCGTTTATAATATTTAAAATGGCATCAAACTGAGGTATTAAGAGTTAAAAGCTTTAGCTTCTGGCGTCGACTTCAGATCTCTATGTGAAATAGTTATTCGGTTCATAACTTTCTGTACAACGAATATATTTAAAAAAAATATCGAAACCAATATAATAACCAATATAATTATAGAATTTTCTTTAAAATGTTTATATTATAAATATTTGTCTGTTCTATAAAAAAAATTGCACATATTTCATCATAAAAGTTAACCTCTAAGGTGAGCGGAAAAATGTAGGAAAATAAAGAAAAATGCTAATATAATTTATTACTTATAAATAGCCGTTGACAATCCGACGTTAACTACAAGCATATGGTACGTAGTGCTGCGACACAACCGGGATAGCTACTAAGAATTTTTCAATGGACAAGTGCCAGCGGTGTTCTTTCAAATTAATTATTGTTTTACGCGCATCTAAAATTTCTATTATAATAACATTCGTATTCCGTCCTCTAGCGG
>DWHO01002141.1:0-13847 GCA_018247575.1 Eurytides lysithous rurik | reverse complement strand
TAGGCGATCCGATGAAGCTTTACAGAGCCGCATAGGCTAAAAGCGTCAACGTCAGTTAAGATAAGATAAGAAGATACGACTGATATTTAGGTGGCATTATTTGAATGATTTACAGTTTTATTTTTAGTTTAAATGTGATTAGATTATTATGTTTTTAGACGCTCATATAGTTTTAAAACATACGCTTATAAAACAGTTAATTTAGTTTCCTGTTTAGTTTAACTATTTACCTCAATTCGTGAAATATATGAAGTTAAAAGTTAATTTCTATTAATTTTATATAGTAACATTTATGGCCAAGTAAAAATAAACAATGAAAGACGATTATTTATAAAATTTAATATTTTATATCATCTCATCTCCAATTTCGTTTCAAACTACACATTTAATGTGACAGAATTTTAAGTACATAATACTGCTAAGTACACATTTCATGTAAAAATACATTTGACCGCAATGGAAACTATGAAGACATTTATTGAGCACATTTTTAATAATAACAGATCTTTATATTAGAATTAGATTACAAATTTTATTTTGTTATATATGGCACAACAACATTGTAACAAAAATAGTATTTTGTTTATACCTTGTACAACTTTTTTAAAAGTTCTCAAATGTTAACTTTTAATTGCATTACAATAATACTATTGGAGTTCCTAATATGTTCTTAATTAATATTGTAAATATCTTACTGTAATGTATCAATACAAATATACATTGCACAATTCAAAGCTGTCTTAAAAAATAACATCACAATTAAGATACATATACTTATCTGATTAAAGTAATGACATCACTTTTTAAATATTCGACGCACAACACTTTTACGAACAATTGACAGTAATTGCATATATATGTTGTAAAAAAGAGGCAATTTAAAGGAACAAATTCAAAAGAAACATGATACATATAACCATTTCAAGCTAAGCTCGCTTGTTATTATATTGTCGTCTGTGAACTATTTATTTATTGTCACAATAATCAATAACCCCTAAAGATGGAACAGTAATAAAAAAATGTATATGTATATATATAAAACTAAGTCACAATATAAGTGTATACATTAAAAGAACAAGTAAGAAAAACAAGTCAAAATAATACTGCTACATTGCAAAAATACATCAAAATTCGAGTGCTTAACAACAGTATATGAGAATGCCTAAATATTATCTAAACATTCAGTCATTGCCTACATCAATACTACGTTTCTTCTCCAATCTATTGAGCGTGTTTTCGCATTCGTCATGAAGGACCACGGTTGTTGCACTGGCACTGGAGGGGCTATGAGAATAAGTTATGTTAGTGCGATTACTGTCAGCCAAGTGTTCCAATTCGTGGCTTTCCAAGTTTGGTACACCTGAACAAATTGAACTGACTCGCGAAGCAGATTTTCTTTCCTCAGTTGGGGGTTCTTTGTTGGAAATTTTTCCAAAAAGATTGAGAAGGGAACAAAGGAAAAATGTTGAATAAATCCAACTAACAGACATGATCAACGCCAAAAACACACCTATTTGTGAATATGGCAATAGATTGGATCGTAACAAGAATATTCCGGCAAATCCTGTTGTCAGTGCTGCAGCTGCAGTTGGCCCTGACGACGCCGTCAACGCATATTTAACTCTAGCAGACTTTGTGCCACTGGCATTTGTGTAACTTAAAGCATAATGAAGACTAAAATCTACTGCTAACCCTGCTGACGTTGATATTGCTACACTTTCTAGGATATTTAATTTCCATCCACTTAATACTAATATAGCTATTGTTACTGTTGAAGAGAAAACCATTGCAACCAATGCACAAATACTGATGACAAAACTGAAAGTAGCTGGTATAAGAACTAGGAAGCCTAGCCCAGCTGACAATAATAATGCGATTACAGTACCACTTGCCAATGTCCTTTGCAAATCATAAAATTGTAGGTCTGAAAGGAACCAACCATGTCTCATCCCCACAGGGGCAGATTCCAATTCTTTTTGAGTCCAATTTTCAACTTGACTGAAGAAGTCATTCATTTCAGTATAGGACATTGAATAAGGGACTATGCTTTCAAATTCTACAACTATTGCTGAAACATTAGGCGGATTGGCACTCCTTAGAAATTTTGGGCCAGCTACCCCTGGTATAAAAAGTTCTCTCGGAGTTTGATACAATGATTCCATTGCCGCTAAAATGCAAAAGTCAAAAACTTCTTTCTTATATGGAAAGTGAGAAGTTTCACAGCATGGTGACCTATTGATTTTGTCTATATTATCAATACAACGCCTGCTCATGTACATTCTAAAACTTTCAATGAAACAATTTGGAAGTAAAGGACCTAAAGTCTGCTGGTAGAAAGGCTGGCGCTTTATTTTCATGCAGAATTCTGACAGCCACAGCTGTGATTTTGGATCTGATATCGAAAAGTCTGGATCAAAGACTAAATGTCCAGTTGATGCTGGATCCATATGATTGCCATTATCAATAGCTTTTACACCCCATATCCATCTTAAAGGCATTTTGCTACCCACCCCCAAGTCTTTTCCAAATCTCTCAAAAAGAAATTTGTCTCTATACTGTAGGTCATATTTTTCAAATGGATGGGAACTCTGAAAAAGTTGAAACTGTTTTGTGTCTGGTAGTTGTAGTCCAGGAGTGTAAAAAACTACAATAATACTACAGACTCCAATAGCACCCAAAATCACTACAATAAATATGTATGATTTTGTAACAAACATTATCATAAATCTATTCAATATTAACTTGATATCTTCTCCAAATTCATGAATAGTTTTGTAAACCACAACACCGCATAATTTCTTATTATTTGTGCAAATTTTAACATCTAATATGAATACTGACACTGGAAGCCAACTTATCATAATAAGAAAATTAGCTAATACTGCTGTACCCGCAAAAACACTAAAACAGTTTATAGCTGGAATGTAACTGACATAAGAAGCAAAAAATGCAACAGCTGTAGTTAATGTTGTGATAAACATAGTTAACATAGAATGTTTCAAAGTTTCTTCAAGAATTTGTATGAGTATAGTTTCACCAGCACTGGAGACATTTTTAATATCTGTTAGTCCATTTTCTGGGCTGACAATGTTATCTCTAATCAGTTGTTTACTAATCATTTTCCAAATTTTTACATACAGAAATGCATCATCAGCACCTATACCAATCACCACAACAATTACTAATAAATTCATAAAAGGAAAGAATTGCAAATTTAACACATAAATATAGAAGAAGTATGCTACCCCTAGCGAGTATACAATGGCCATGAAAATTAATATTGTTAATAGTAAAGATTTAGTATAAAACCATACACAAATAAATACAAAAAGGCCACCTAATCCTATTAACCATGTATCCTGAATAATCCATAAATCAAACAACGCATTTTTCAAACCAAAATCCATAGCAGGAATTATTAGTGTATCATAGGTCAAATTTGAACTTATCAATTTTTGGTAATATGGTAGAACAGTACTACTGCAAGCCAATGGAAGGAACATCATTACATTTTTAACAAAAACTGCTGAATACTGAGGTGGAGAAAAGGCATCGGCATCTATTAGATAAAAAAGCAAATTATAAACTGCATCATATTGTGAACAATATTTTGGTGCTCTACATTGATTTAATTCACACGATGCCATCAATTTGAAATCATGAAAATAACTAGCACATTTCCTTAAAATAGTAACTGCATTGCTTACATCATCCCTTGTTAAGTTCTCACATGATGTTTTACCAGACATTAAAGCAATATAATTTGGCACACTCCATACTGGACAGCATAATTTTTCATTTCTTGTACATCTTTGACACAATTTAAAATATTCCTTTCCACCTATTTCAACTAACAGTGATTGTAACTTACATAGCTTCTTAATATTCTCAAATTCTAACATTGAAGAGTTTTTTGTACTTGTCACAACTAAGTGGGTGTATTCAGACACTGGAGCACCACAGATTCCTGATGCATAATTGTTATGAATTGGCTTGTCAGGTGTTCGTTGCATAGCTTTTAATGACACCCACTGTTTTCTTGTGTGATTTTTTAATATTTCAACATTAATATCTTCATAGGAAACATTTTTGCCATAACCCCAATGGACATGGTTGCTTGACGTTTTATTTATAATTGAAGTGTTTTCAAAGGGTGTCGTTTTGAATTTGGTTTTCTTTTTATTGCGAGACTTACTTTTCGGTCGTCCATGACCTGATCTTGTCTTATCCAAAATTACTTTATTGTGGTAAGTACGATTCATGCGTCTTTGGTCATCTATTTCTTTAGGGTTTACAGCGAGCCTCTTAGACGGTCTAGTTTCATCAATTAGATTCTCCCAAGCAATGAAACGATGAGCTAAGGTCGTTCCTCGGGTTTCGAATCCTACTATTGGATCCGAAAATGATGGCACGTCGTGACATACCAACGGAATTACAGTAAAAACTGTTAATATTATACTTACGACAAACAAATAAAGATAGGAATGACGGATAATAAATCTGGCATAAACAGTTAACATTTTCGTCTTTAGAATTCGTAGAAGTCATAATTATTTTCTTAATCCATATTTTATAATAGGTAGGTTATGAAATAATTGTTTAAATATAAATGTAAAAAAGTTAAAGCTACATTTTTTTATCAATTTGTATTGAACACTAAATATCTGATCTGCTGATCCTTTGATAGTTTTTCATAGACAAGAATAACAATGACGTACTTGGATATTCATGGCCGCTATCAACAGTCAGCTGTCTCAACTAAATTATTTAAAGTCAATAGATATTTATTACGTAACATACTTATGAAGTAATTGTTTTTCCAATATTATTTAATTGTTAAATTGAAATTGATGTTACTTATAAAAGACCTTAAACGTAATTTTTATGTAAAATTTATAAAATTTTCAATGCTAAAGGAAATAAATACTCAATTCCTAATTTTTAGTATGTCTTAGTTAAAATTATACGACTACGAGATAAATTGGTTTTGAAAATTTCCCGTGGCGCATTTCCTCTCAGCGGTACGCTATACATTATGAACAACTGTACGCTAAACATCGACGTGAGCATGGAAATTTAAAAAGCGTTACGTCGTGTTATTACTGTTGTTCAATTAAGGGAATTTGTCGGATCAAGCAGTGCTTTGATCTCCATCTGAAGGGCAGTTCCGCTGCGAAGCGTCTTCTTTTCCATAATCATGTGGTCGTATTAATATACATTGTATAATGCTTTATTCTTTGTATATTACAGTATATTATTTTACGAATGTGTAAAGCTTAATCGGGATACCGTTCCGACCTTAAAGGCCGGCAACATATTTGCAAGTCTTTTGATGTTGCGAACGTCCATGCGCAGTGGTGATCGCTTAGTCGTTTAGTTCCAACTCCATAAAAAAGGCGTGGTTCCGGAGTTATTATGAGTTTTTCCTACGTTAAGAAAGGGTCGTTGGGGTCTAACACTGGGACCTCGGTTTGAGTTTGGATTCCAGGGCCCCGGACGAAATGTATCCAATCAAAAACACTTACGTAAAGTAAGGTCCAAGTTTTTATTACAAATCTCGGCCCCTTAAAGTACTGAGATCTAAAATTTGAAAAAAATATTCTTTATATGTTAAATACCCAATATAACGTTCTTGTCTTTAAGATGCATAAATAAGAACTGGCATAATATATGTGAAGAAGTAAAAGTTAAATTTATTGCTTACATTCTGTCCCTTTCTTCGGGTATAAATTTACCGTTCCACATTTTTTTTGATTTGGTAAGTTCCATAAAAAAAAATAGGAAAAACAAAATACCGTTTTTTTGTAAATAACATCATAAACTATTTGTTTTACTCCTTATATAAATATATTTATCGTTATAAGGTTAATATTTGTGCTTGGATAAGTTCTCTCGATTGCGATTAAAGCCGAGGTTCGATCCTACTTCCGAGTGGTCTTTGGAGCGTTCAGTTAGTCGTATTGCCATTACGATAACAGGGGTCGCAGAGTTACAGCGGACGGGACTTCATCACCGTGTCATAGTTGCGCACCATTTGAACCCACGAGCCATCTGCTCGTAGGCTTCCTCCGACAAATTTATAACAGCGGACTACCACACAAAGAAGTATTTACATAATAATTTGGCTGATTGGATTAATTATATTATATATTTCTTATTTGATACAATATAAGTTCGGACACATATTTAATTTCATTTTAAACATATTAGTTTTAAAAACAAAAACGTATTTTACATCTTTAATTTAACATTTAAATTAAACTGTGTCACGCGGGTAAATCACAGAAGACTAAAGTTACTAATATCAAAAATATTTTTTTCATATAGCAACAGAATTTTGTCTCTGGCCTCTTGTGATCACAAGACTTCTCCGATTTGAGTGTGCTGTCAAGGTAGGAATTGGAGAAAAAAAGGCCGTCCCTTTTGGGATCTACTGGTTCAGCAGCTCCAATTGATTCAAAAGAACAACCAAGATGAGGTACTTCTTAACATATTTGCTCGTGCTCCTCGTGGCAATTGTGATACCGATATTTTCTATGTACTACCTTCTCAATGGAAAGGGTGAGCAAATAAGCTTCGGATGGTTCCTGGAAAATACATCCCCGTACATGTGGGGGACATTGGGAATAGCGTTTGCGGTTGCATTCTCCGTAGTAGGCGCTGCTATGGGTATTCACACGACGGGAGTGAGTATAGTTGGAGGAGGTGTCAAAGCTCCCCGTATCAAGACCAAAAACTTGATCTCCGTTATCTTTTGCGAAGCTGTAGCCATTTACGGTTTAATTACTGCAATCGTACTATCCGGAATGCTTGAGAAGTACACGGAGCCCTTAACTGATTTAACTATCAAGCAACAGAATTGGATGGCGGGTTACGTGATGTTTGGTGCTGGACTTGCTGTTGGCCTGGTCAACTTATTCTGTGGCATCGCTGTCGGCATTGTGGGTTCTGGAGCTGCCCTTTCAGATGCTGCCAATGCAGCTCTGTTTGTCAAAATCCTGATTGTTGAAATCTTCGGATCAGCTATTGGTCTCTTCGGTCTTATTGTCGGCATTTATATGACGTCAAAGGTCAAAATGGGCAACCAGTAACTTAAGAAAATACACACTCAAAATAAGTGTGAGTATAATTTATATATTTTTTTATTTTTCATAGAATAAAAGACAATTTCATTTTCACCGCACTCACATGCCAAAAGTAGTTAATAATTAAATTTGTCATATTGATATACAATTATTCAGATATAAATAATTTCTTTTTACCGGAATTAGCTCCATTTTTATTTTGAAATAAATTCTGTTTCTGTGATTATTTCTGTTATTAAAATATTAATAGTAAAATCCTATGGTAATGAACATTATAAAGTTTTTAAAATGTTGTGAGTTAAAATTCATATAAAATCTGTTAAATAGTTTCATATTATGCATAGTTAAGTTATATTAAGTTTAGCAAGATATCCTATCCATATTTGAAAAGATATCTCATTTTTATATCTTTGGCTGTTACTTCAAAATGGGTTTTTACATTATGATTTTTAAATTGATAGTTATTTGTTAATTTGTTTTCTTTCTATAATAATTTTAAGTTTTAAGGAAATTATGACACCATATATTGAATAAATTTAACTTAATGTTTATTATATTGTTATTCACATTTATGTATCCATGAAAGGCAAAAATTTAGCTTACTAACTTTTTCATTTTTAGATTTAGGCCATTAGATAGGTAATATTCTTAGATTTTTGCAATTTCTTGACATTATTACCCAGGTGTTAATTAAAATGTCACATGTACTCTATACATATACTTTAATGTGAACAGCAAGCAGTTTTTCTGCATGATCATTCTATGGTTTGTTCCAACTCCAGTCAGGGTTCTTTTACATTAGATATTGATGGTCCATTTTTTATAATTGTTATGAAGTCTATCGTAGTCATATCAACACAAATGTCTAGTCAACAAGTTTTATCAATTAATATTGTAAAATTTTCACTTTTCAAAATTAAAAACTAATCCAAAAAAAACTATCTTGACTATTGGTAATTTTTTTTAAGTGTGTCATTATTAATTTCAGTGTACAGCACTGGACCATCCGGCCTTGACCTTCAACCTGAAATCTATGACGACCAGTGCTGAGCGCAAATACATCTATCACATGAGTGGCAAAAGTTTTCTATATAAGTGTTGGACCCATATATTTCTTAATAACATTGCAGTTTGTTGACATTATTTTTGTAAATGTGTTTACTTAGTTTTGTTTTTGAAGTCAACCATTAATAAAAGATTTTCCGATCTTACCAGTCTTAACTTTTCTTGTTTCATATATATATCAATATCTTTTTTGAATGTTTCCAGCATTGTGTTAAGATGTTAGATAGTTCATTAAACAGGTCTGGATTGTATTGGAGTGTTTTAGACTACTTATAATGAATAGTTTGTGTTGTAATCCATTTTACAGTGTCCTGATCTAGAATTGACTAGGTACTCATTGCATAATATTCTAGCACTAATGGATTAACTTTATATTTACTATTTATTTCTGTATGCCACTGTGTTTTTTGATATAGAAATAACCATCATTAAGATTTGGTAGATTTCTTTGTAATACTGCTGAATTAAAAGGTGCTCAAAATAGTATAAAAACAGCGCAATGCAGTATCTAGTCACTTTTATAAGGCTTAAACATTCCATGAAATCTTAATACAGCTTGAAAGGCTTTGATTGGTTCTTAACAAATGTACCATTTTGTATATATGTTACATTACCTGATAATAATTCATTGGTTATGTATTTATGATAACATAAATATCAAAATTTTTTCAGCTTCTCGGTGGTGTATAATTTCACTTAAGTTACATGTGTTTTAGCAACGCTTACAACCAATCCATTAGCCATCAGTTTAGAAGTCTTTAAGGAATGCAAGTTGTATGTAGTTAGTAAATATTCAACAAAGAGTTTATCCTTTTACAAGTATGTTAACAGATGTACAATCAATTTTCGCCTGTGTGTAGTGGAAAAGAAAACGAAAAATAACGAACCTATAATTCATAGATCGATCAAACTGATTAAATGTTTTTGATTTTTATATAAAATCTTTAATGTTATTTCCAATTGTAAATATTAGTTTTTGCTTCCTTGCACTATTATAAAGATCCTACTTATTTATTGTAAAAATATTGTTATTACCCATTTTGAACCTTGGACAATGTTAGAAATTTCATGTGTATATGGAAATGCATTGTCTATTAGGCAGGCACAAATTGAGTGCATACATATTGCAATTTAACAATTGAAAAAGTATTATAAGGTCAGTTTATAAGTTCTATTTACTGATGCAATTCTTAATAATATATTTGTGCAAATGTAGATATTATGTATGTTGATGAATAAATAGCTAAAAGTTAATTGTGTTTTATTTTTATTATTTGCCAGCACCATTGATGTTATCATTGTTGTTTAAGTGTTATTTACTCATAAATAATGCTCGATGTTCAAAAAGTCGAAGTCAAAGTTCAAAATTCATTATTCAAAATTGCATTGGTTTACAATCGCTTTTTGACGTCTAATGATTCTACCACCTGTTCGGAAAAAATGCCTTAGTCCTGAGAAGAACAGGCGAAAGAAACTCAGCGGAACTTTAACTCTTCTTTTTTTTCTTTTTTTACGTTAATTACGTTGACAATTTATTGTAAAATATTGTACTTTAAATACATACAAGGCAAACGTTCCTAACTTAATTTTATTTAAAACTGCTTCATGCCGTTGTTTATAACGTTGATGTTGACATAAAATACTTAGCGGTTGGGATCTTTTCTTTAGACCGCCTCAGTTTTTCGAATGCGGATTATTTCAATATTGAGTCTACTGTATCTGCCCGATTGTATGAATTATTTATGTCTATTGCTTACAGTCCTTTCTACCTTCTACCGGGAATACGGAGCGTGACTTGAATGCAATAAAACGGGATCTATTTTTTGTACGCTTGTATAAAAAACTTTTAGAGTAACGATGAAGTGACGAGAAAAAGAACGTTCTTTCTGCCAAACATTTGTCTTGACATAAAAATGACCACTCTTATTGTTTCCTTAAATATTAGAGAACAATTGTCAATACAACTATGCCCTTTAGTGATGTTAATGAATTAAGGATAATCTTAGATATGAATTGTTGACCTGAAATGTTTTGATTTTAGGTATAAAAAATTTTTAAACCATATAATTATCAATCACGAATTACGTAAAATATCTTAGACGCTAAATTTTTCCGCGGTGGCCACATTTTAATCTCATACAAATCAGTAATTGTATTATGTATAGGTCTCATATCGGTTTGAGAGTTCTCTTTCGACTTTATCTAAACTAGTCCTAGAATTTTCATTAACTAAATACGAGTAAATACATGTATATCATTTCTGGTGTGTTTGTGTGTCGTGTGTTTTCCAAAAACTGCCGTGTTCCACATCACGATACATTACGTTTTAGTTAGGTAAACAACTTCTATCTCGTGTTTTCTTTTTATACGTGTCATTGTCTTCTAGACGATTTATGAACCATAATAGAAAATATTCTATCATCGTTTCCAATGATAAACTAGGCAGCGATTGGGTTGTCAGTGAATGATCACCACAGGCTATTACAACAAACATCAACAAATGTGTTTCCAACCTTTATGGAAGTGGGTCTTGATTACGTCGTTAACCATATACAACGCTTGAGTCGGAATATTTACGTTCTGCATTATTTAGCAGTCAATGGCCTTTTGTGAAGCCGTGTTGTAAATGATTTTTTCACAAGATTAAGTTACGAGACGAGCAGGGCGTGTTCATAAATTCCACACACAAACGGCTTAGCCCTCCGATGCGCGGATCACCCAGAAATTTGGTCTATCTCCAGTGATTACGTTGGCAAGATTGCCCTATAAACCAGAACACGGCAGGGCTTACACATACACATACTGCTCAGCCATTGAACAACTGACGATATAGTGGTGTCAACCCCGGAGGACTCTGCAGATTCCTAGAATATACACTTAAAAACTACTAATACAGTTTGAATTCTTAGAAATTACACTTAATTTTTTTTATTTTATTAAAAAAATCAATTTATTAATTTTCAGACAACTATGTAAATGTAGTGCCAATAATTGTATATGTATATTTAACACTATTGTAAAATTTATTCGCTTACATGAACTGTCTACTATGGTTTTAAGTTGTACACTTACCTTTGAGCGTATTCAATAATACAGCAACTATAGATATAGTTGTTCGCAGGTAAAAGTATGTTAAAAAGGAATAAATACTTTTCTTCTAGGTAAATCCAGAAGAAAATAGACTGGCAGTAATATCGCACTCGTCGCCATGTAAGTTTTTTTTTAATGAATTATCGGATGTAATACAAATTGAAATAAAAACAAAATTTGAAAATATTAGTAAAATTTCATTCTAAGTATACTTATGACTGGCCCGTTGATGTAGTGGCTAGTGCTCCTGACTGCAAAACCAAAGGTCGTGGGTTCGATACCCACCCAGGACAAAATATTTGTGCGATGAATATAGGTATTTGTTCTCTCTGGGTGTTAATAATTTATATACGTATATATTGTATAAGTATGTATATCAGTTGTCTGATTACCATAGTACAGGCTCTGCTTAGTTTAGGATCAGATGCAATGTTTGCGATTTTCCATGATATTATTATTATATTATATAGTATAGTTATTGGTCATTAAAAAGTGACATTAGAGAAAATCGTATCAATGTTTTATCTGGTAAAAGCATTACTCCAAAGTAATTCAGTAAAGGTATGCTTGTATGATTGTGTTTGTAAACTCCATAGTTGACTATTATCTGCAAAACCTCCACTGTATCATCTAGACCTAACAAGACTGCCACGTTGCGATAACATCACGCTGAAAGTGTAATTGCCATTACTGAAGTTATTTATGCTGCGATTCGATAATAAAATTGGGCTGTTTATTTAATATGCAATACAATGTAGCATTATTAATGCGACGAAAGTTTATTGAATGATACCGCATTAAATAAACATTTTGCAGATTTCGTTGGGCAGAAAGGCGAGAAGAATGAAAATGTGAGTGCTAATATAATATTATATAATGTAATGGAATGGAATTTTAAAGCGTTGTTTTTGAATTGTAATTTAATTGAATTTGATGTAACATAATCATTTAATAACATAACAAAACTCAACCTACAGTCAGCATTAAATATCATACAAATATACAAACTTACATATGGAGTACAGAACATATATTCTATAAGATTAGCCTTTCTAATGACTACATTGTCTAAACAGGGGTCAACTGACGACACAGTGAATGGGGATCCGGGAACTTCCGGAACGCTGGGCAAACTTGGCAGATCCACAGAAGCTAATAATGTTAGTTGTAACATAAAGTTTACGTTACGATCTTTTGTAACATCATTATCTATCTATATGGCAATATAAAATGTAGTTCTAAGTGAAGTAAAACAGTCTTTTACAGTGTCGGCTTGGAAACCACTGCATTGTCAGATATTCTATTGCACACTGCCCTTCAATCTAATTAGAGTCTAGTCTACAGTTTGAAGTAACAATTTTGCCGGCGTAATTACTGGGATCAGAAATATAACATTTTAAATTTCTGGTTGACAAGTGCAGCGCAGCGCTCCGCAGGTTCTGTGTATTACTGTGTAAGGCAAAGGAGACGCTCGTCTCGTCGGTTTACCTTGTAAAGAAATATATATTTTCATTCGCAGGTACCGCTGTCTGATTACTGCCAATGCAGTACTTACGACATATCTCGTATATTAGAAACTTTGCCGGGATTAAAGGGGCCACCTGGACCTCCAGGAAGTATTGGACCGGATGGAACTACGGGCGCGCCAGGAAAGACGGTGTGATTTTTTTTATGTTTCGGCTAAGCTTATAGCTTAAGAAACTCACGTAAAATAGCTTCATCACCGTAGAATATTCAAAATTATTTTTTCTAGATAATGATTAAGAATCGATAGTTACTATTTTTAGGGCCAGATAGGCGAGCCAGGGCAACCTGGACTTCCTGGTGAGAAAGGCGATCATGGTGAAAGAGGCGACATAGGTTCCCCGGGAATTGAGGGCCAGCCGGGACCAAAAGGAGAACCTGGAGCAGATGGCGCGCCTGGATTACAAGGACCGCCAGGACCGCCTGGACCGCCGGGACAGGTGCCTTCATCTAGATTTATGTTTTAACTTGATTTTTGAGAACTTGATTGTTTCCACTCACAAAAAGGAAGTTACATTATTCTTGAGTACTAAAAACAACGGTTTTTATATCTAATGTTCAAATCTTATACCCCTATAATACCTACAAATAATATTTCGTAGTAGTTTGTTATATATTATTTTTATTAACACTGATGATGTAATCCTCGGTTTCCTTCTCACTCATAGTCTAATGATGCTTTTGCACATTAATTTCAAGGACAATTCAAAAATATGATCGTTTACAGCGTCAAAGACACGTGTATCACTTACACGAAATTGTTTTTATTTTTTTATTATAGTGGGAATAGTAATGAGAAATTATAACTATCTAAATTCAATAGTATTTTTTTTATGGAGCAGGCTGACAAAGGAGCAAGCGGTGCACCTGATGGTGCGATAACCACCGCATATTTTTTTTTATTTTTTTTTATAGGGATTAGGAGGCAAACGAGCAGGCGGTTCACCTGATGGTAAGCGAACGCCGCCGCCCATAGACATCTGCAACATCAAGGGACTCGCAAATACGTTGCCGGCCTTTAAGATAAGAGTATGCTCTCTTCTTGAAGGTCCCAATGTCGTATCGGTCCGGAAATACCGCTGG
>DWHO01002140.1:0-13850 GCA_018247575.1 Eurytides lysithous rurik | reverse complement strand
AAGCAGTGGCGGTACTACCATACAAGCCCAAAAGCCCGGCTTGCCCTACTAAGGAGTAAAATTTATAAATCTTATAATTCCCTAATAATTTATTTTTAAATTTGAACGTTGCGGGAATTATGTGCTAATTAAGATTTAGAAATTTTAGGGTTATAGTTAATTGTAGGGCAAGATGGGCTTATGAGCTTGTATGGTAGTGCCGCCACTGCTTGTTAGCACTAACGTATTCTCCTCGCCTCGATTAGCCCGTAATGTCCTAATCCAACTAAAAAAACAGCAACACAAAGTCATTGCCCTCCGCAGGATTCGAACCTACGACCTCCGTTTTGTAAAGCGCGGGCCACTAGGAGGCAGTTAGATATTTCAGACATCTAATAACTTAATTACTTTATTATAGTATAATACCATACTAGTCAGATAAACTTCAAGATACTTCATACCGCATGAATCGGACCGAAAGTAAATAGTTCTATAACTGACTGAAGAGTTAACTATGAAGTTAAATAGTTTGACGTATCAGCCTGTGACCATGAACATTGGAAAGTATTTGAGACATCGGGAAAGATGGAAATTGATAAAATCGAATAAAATCCGTAAACTTTTTTATATAATGAACGGGAAAGCCGGAGACTAATTGTGGCAAAATATCATAACAACCTTAGCGGCATCTTTACAACCATTATCAGAAATAGATATGATGCGAATCGAATGGATTTCGAATTTGGAACGAATCCGGTAAATTCCTGAAGAGTGACAACACTGGGTGGCAACGCACCGTACCATGCGGTCACACTCTGATGCGTAGCGACGAGAAATCGATTAAGAGCAACGCTCGCGACTCGCGAATTACGTAAAATATGACAACGTGCGCCGTTATCGGTTACGATCGATTTATGTAAGTGATCTGAACGTTTCGCTTTTAACTAAGCATCCTCTGTAATGGTAGTTTCTTGTATTCACGCGAATGCTATATTATTAAATAAATTTACAGATAATGTCGCGCTTTTAACGGAACGTCTCTTGAACGGAAATGACGAGTCCAGCTCGTCATAAACTATTTTTTTTATGATTTAGACTGATAAACGAGCAAGCGGTTCACCTAGTGGTAAATGATCACCGCCGCCCATGGACATTTGCCAGCCAGCCTTTAACGAAGGGAATTTTTGAAGGGGAGGGAGAAAATGAGAGGGATGGAAGAGAAGAAAGGGAACAATAGGGGGAGTGAGAGAGGGAGGAAGGAAAGGGAGGGGGATAGGCCACCGGCCATCTGATTCACCGGGCGAAACGCGGAAGCAGAAGCACTTCCACTTTACGCCGATTTTCTGTGAGGTCGTGGTACTTATCCGGTTCGAGCCGGCCCATTCAGCAGCAGGTGCAGCTGCGTGGCTCTACCACTGTAAAACTTTCCTGAACAAACTCACAATGACCAGCTGGACTTGCCAAAAATAATTGAGGTTTGATGCTTTTCATGAGAGCAGTATCTGTAAGTCATATCGAATCTATTGCTTAGATATACTTGTGTGCATGCTTCTAGTTACCGTTAGAATGTAATTTGTATAAATCTATGCAGCCATTATCGCGTAAAGTAAATGAACAACACAACGTGAATTGCAATAGCGTTTTTTTTGCTAGTGATATCCGTCTATAGAAGTTATTATATTTTTTCTGAGGGGAATATAATAAATATATAACGTATAGTAATAATACCAGAAACATTAACCCGAATAAGTTAGGATAAGTATATATACACATTTATATTGTTTGTTACATTACGTTGAAACACGTACTTTCGTTTAAATACTATGTAGAACTGTAATATTTTTGTTAAACCCCCTCTAGTTAAAACTAAGAAAATTAAATCGTCTGCGAGAGCAGTGCTATCTGAAATTAAACTGTCGTTCAAGGGGTTAAGGGTACTGTAAATAAGTTTATATAGGTGTTGTGGATGGTCTTATTTCATTGAAGACTATGTAAGTTTCTCATGTATGAATGAATGTGTATCAAATTTCCGAATACGTTTACCGATTTTGTATAAGGCCCTTATGCATTTTGCGTTTAACAAAACAAGGGCGATGTTACGATTGAAAAGAAATTACGTTTAGTAATATCCCCTTCACGATTCGTGCCAATATGTGCATGCTAATTTATTTGTGTTTACGCGAAATCTTTACGTACGTTATAACGTAACTCGCCACGTACAAAACTATGCTATATTTCTGTTTCGTAAAAGAAGTTAATTATTGAAGTTAGTTGAAACGAGTTAGTTAATAATAAGACCACGTGACATAGTTCCATCTCTTTTTGCACTGCTTTGCTAACCGCGTATTATCATGTTTGTGCTCCGGTTAAAATCGCCAGTATATTTGCTGCAAGCCTAGCGCAGGGCCTAGCAGCTTCTGTCTGCTACTGTATTATTACGAACAGGAGTCATGATTATCATTAGACGCACAATTTCTCATCTCAACATTTTATTTCCTAGGGTCTATTTTTAGCTAGGGGAAGCTGAAAGAAAAAAAAACTACATTCGACGATTGCAACACTGAGATGGTTTTGAAAATTTTCAACCGACTCCAAAAAAAGGGGGAGGTTTTCAATTTTACTGAATCTTTTTTGTGTGTTTCCTCATACTTTTTACTGGGTGTACCGATTTTTATGATTCTTATTTTTATTTTATATTTGAAAGCTGGTGCTTGTCTGTGGTCCCATATAACAT
Source organism: Eurytides lysithous rurik (assembly GCA_018247575.1). Taxonomy (NCBI): domain Eukaryota; kingdom Metazoa; phylum Arthropoda; class Insecta; order Lepidoptera; family Papilionidae; genus Eurytides; species Eurytides lysithous. The sequence continues at coordinate 11,137 of DWHO01002140.1, read as the reverse complement.
ATAAGAAGGCGTGATTCGACGAGTAGTTTTTGAGTTCTCCCTAATTGTGCGTTTTTTTGTTGTAAACGGTATATTATAATATAAGAAGTAGTGCGTATTGAGAATAAGTATAACGGTTTCCTCAGAAATTTCATTCTGATTGCCAAAGTGCAATACGTATAAATACTGCGAACATGTGCTTAAAACTAAGTAGGATCTATATAAAGTAGGTTAATATATTTTATAAAAAATTTAAATTATACATACATAGTTTCAGAGAGACAAAAAATTACATGTTACTAGGATTCAAACAGTAGCATATTAGTTTACACTAATTTATTAAGAATACGCTGAATATCACTTAAGTGATTGGAGTAGATACATTTTCTTATTCCTCACAGGACTGCTGTGACTTCCCAACCCTGTTATTTTTCGACGTTGAGTTTTACCACTCTTGTTTTTGAAATAGCAGATTTGCATTTAATTAGAAACCGTTATCTTAAAACCGGGCCGGGTCACGGTTATTACCCTATAGTACACGACTAAGCAAATGAATTCTATTTTCCTTTTCTTCATTATTAGAGAAACTGGTCAAATGATGGTGAAGTGATGACGTCCGCCCATGACACCAGATATGTTTCATGTGTTGCCCTAATTTTGAAATAATGGTGCGTGAAGGTTAAAAATGTAAATTTTAGGTCTTTAGGCCAGTTTTCTACGAGGCCGTGGTACTTCGTCTATCTTCATTTTATTCTCTGTTATGTATGTTTGTGTAAGTAAATATTTAGGAGAGATGTGTATGTTCTACCACTGTTGTGAAACATAATATGTAACGTGTCTATTATTGGCATTTTAACTTTGATTAGGTGGAAATGTTAAAAGTCAACCTAATTTAAGAATGCCATTTTGATCACATTTCTTTGATGGGTTTTCTTTGTTCGATCGAACAAAGATTTCGTTAGTCCAATGGCTTGTCTTATATATTATCTTAGCGTGTTTCCTTTGTAAAGATTTAACTGAAGTCTTTTAAAATGATAAAAATTACAGAATGATTTTACGAAGCGGACATTTGAAGGATTATACGATCATAACGTTATAACGTTATATCAAGAGGCAGCTTCCAAGGATAGCGATAGCGATCAATAATTACCATCGATTATATCTGTTTTACAATATTTTACAGCAGCCACATATATGATAAAGATTATATTAATCATAGGGACGTTTCATCTACCTTTTCGTAGATTTCCTTCGCTGTCTTTATTATGTCTTGTTTTACGTTTTCCATTGCGTTATCTAAACACAAGACTAGAATCGTCAAAGTAGCCGCAAATACACGACCTTTGACTTATACTTGGTTTTGCACCTGGCTGTAACTTTTGCTCTTATTTAATAGGACACACCAAATCGATTAAATATAACAGCTGTTGTATTTTATTTTTAGTTGAGATGATAATATATGTATGTATTATAATAATAATAAGCTTTTTATTCTGAAAATCGAGGTTACGTTACGTACAGGTTTTTCTAAAGAATAACACGTAATTGAGAGTGCCTCCAAGCATAGGCCTCCGCTAGCATTTTCCATCGAATTCTTTCTCGCGTTTCCACCTCCGGTGGTGGCCAGCGGTGAGCTTCAGGTCATCTGCTTATCCCGTTTGTTGACGTCCTCTATTTCTTTTTCCGTTCCTGGGGTACCAGAACTGTTCTTACTATTCATTATTGATTTTAAAAATCTGAATGTTACTTTGTTGATTTCTCTTCCTTCTAATGTAACAACATTGCGAAAAGCAACCGATCTTTTTTGGCATAGGCACAGGCTGAGTACATAAGCTACTATTATAGGGTAAATACAGGGGAAAGCTTCATAGGGCAAACTTTTATGGCTACATTTCATTTTTATCTCTGGAGATGTCTGATAAAAAAACATTTAGAGGCGGCATGGAGGCGAAAATGTATATAGTCGGGTTAAAAGAGACATTTTTGTTTTTATAGTAATCATTTATGTACGAATGCGAACTTACTAAAACAAAGATTATAATTGTGCTAACTGAGCTTGTGCGTATGACTCCTGCGATTTTGAATACAAGCTTTCCATCTGTGTGGCTAACCTATAGCGGGGTCCATATCGATATGGACTGCTGCTATTATTTTTAATATATTCGTAGTTTTAGTTTATAAATTTAAAACTGTATATTTACTTATCCGCTTTTTACATATTTATTATTATTGTTCATTATGCGGAGTGTAATTAAACTGTAGTGGAATTTTAATATAGGGCCAAATAATCTGTAAGTTCATCCAAGATTTCTCACAGGCCTGTCGAAATAATATAGAGAAAAACCTTTAATTTTTCTATTTTAAGCTGAAATATTAGATGCTATAAGCACAAAAAGCCTATACACGATGTGGCACCCCGCCAAATTGCACCAATTGAACTAATACCTTCATAGGTACAAATCAATCATAATATAATTGATCCGTACCTATTCTTTTTTGATACAATAGATATCGTGTAATCAACGTCAAATTACTTAAATGAATGTGCCTTGTTTGTGTGTTATGATTACGAAGAGATTTTTTTTTTTAAATATATATATAAAAAATTTAATCTCACTTTGTTGGTTAAAGGGACATTTTATGGTGGTAGAGTCATGCAGCTGCTTCCGCTGCTGAATGGGCCGAACCGGATAAGTACCACGACATCACAGAAAATCTGCGTGAAGTGAAAGTGTTTTTACTACCCCATCTCCCTCCTGCTCCCTTTCTCCTCCCTCTCACTCCTGCTCCCTTTCTCCTCCCTCTCACTTCTCCTCCCTCCCTCTTTCGAAAATTCCCTTTTTATAGGCTGGCAACGTATGAACATGTTTTGTAATGTTGCAAATGTCCATGGGAGGCGGTAATCGCTCACTATCTCCGTTACAACACTTAAACAGTTAAAACGATTTTGATAAATTTCTTATTCTCGGCGGTGGTTATTTTACTGGATACAGTATAAAAAAAAAATCGAACGGGCCATGCTACAATGATAGAAGGCTCATAAAATTTCATTTAATCTTTTCATACAGCAAATATTATTTTAATAAATTGATTTAATAAGTCGTTGCCAAGTATTTTACGTGAGCTTTTGATTATTCAGCAAAATATTAATTATTGCGTCGGTGGATCTGCAGCCACCTCTCGGCCGGCTGGTTCGAGTCTCGAGGATGTCCCAATACGTCGGGCGGAATCTCGACAAGTTCCAAGACTGGTCGGTAAACGGGGATTGGCGCTTGAAACTCCAATCCATACCTCACGTGGAGGAGGTGGCCTCCGCTGGCTGTGTTGTCTCTACCCTCACTTGCGGAGGAAGGTGGGGAGGGGTCGCGTCTTTCAGGAGACGCGGTTGCCTTGTAGGTGGCGGAGGCGGAATATGGGGCGGCAGCTTAATGCCGCGGTTACTGGCGACGCGTTGCATCACGGCGCAGCGTCAGACGTTTGCCGCGTGCGCTTTGGCGGCGGTGAACCTGGCAGTGGTGACGATGCGCTGGGCCACCTTCGCCATGCCCGGCCTCGATCACGATGCCCGGCATGCGCAGGACCCCCGTCACGTTATATAGCTAGAGCTCGCCACACTGCAGTAGGCCGAGTTTCAGATGGAATACGGTCGCCGGCCTGAACTTACGGGGCGGATCCTCCTCTTGAAAACTTCGACGATGTCGTCGGGTCGAGTGTCGCGTGGGAACCCTCTGGCTACCGCCTTGGTGAGACGATTCTCAGGAGGAGCGTAGCAATGTCACACGATTGTGGGGTTGGTGAGGCTGCACTCGGTGAGGTAGCATTGCACCATCCGGTACTCTGCAGCTGAGTCCTGGCGACATCACCCCCCTTTATTGAGTGGCTTGGCATTAGGCGGGTGACCTAATTGTTGCTTCAAGGTGAAATGTTTCACCCACACACTCTACCACAATCTGAGGAGGTGGGCGGGCGACACTCGCCGACGACCCTGGAGCGGTCGAAGTCCGGCGAAGTACGGCGTCGGCGTATGATGTGGGTGCAGGTGGTGTTGGTGAGGTCGCGGACGGGGAGTCGAGGATGGACTCGTCGTCGTCCTCCTCCTCATGCTCGAGTCCCTAAGGGACTCGAGCAAGGCGTAGGACGTTGAGTCCATATCGTCCTCGCTTGGGTAAAAGTGGGGAATTCGTCCCCGCTTATCCGCCATAATGGTGCCTTAAGAACGCAACCGGAGTTAAACACCAATGCGTTCAGGGTGGCGGAGAGCACCAGCATTTCTCGTCAACACCTCCTCACATCCAGTGCCTTTGGAGACCCGGAATTCCTCCGGTTTTGGATGAGAGTGGTGAGTGTATACTTTTGCTGGGTCGTTTTCCGGTTTAAGGTCTTTCAGGCCCCCACCACTGCACCGCTTTATTCAAAAAGTAGTGGGCAGCGGTACGGTGCCGCTTGGCCGAGTGCCACTCAGAGGGGGAGCTGCCAAGCGGTACGACACCCGCAATTGTTGTTTGGTAATAAATTGACATACATACGTGATACAGGCCCTCGCTTATTACTAAAAATCGAAGTTCGTGTATTTGGATCCGATAGGGGAGAAAGATTGCTATTGCTGTTTCACGTTGGAATTAGTGCATTGCAGGCTGACCGCCTGATTTTGTGGTAAGTAAGATGATCCTTCGGAGGGGCATGTAAAAGTTATTGCCAACGCCATTTATCGGTGGCGTAGTGTATTTTCAATTTTAGAGATTGGTTAATTGTCACCAATCCCTTGCGGTGTAAGAGTACGACTCTTGCACAGTGGCGGTACTACCATAGAAGCCAAATCCCGGCTTGTCCTACTAAGGAGTAAAATTTATTAATCTTAATTAGCACATAATTCCCGAATAATTATTTTTAAATTTGAGCGTTGAGGAGTTAGTTTGGGATCAGATGGCAATGTGTGAGAAAAAAAATCTACATCACTATCTAGAAAGCTCGATAGGAGAGCGCTCCTACCACCAGCATATAGGACTCATTTGCAGAGTCCGCCTAGGGCATTGTTAGACCTTCCATCGCTGTGTTGTCAGCGTATTTATTGGGCAAAGCGTGTACTATTAAGATTGATTATTATTATTGTATTATTATATTTTGTAGCGAACAATGTGCCTATTATGTATTTTACTTATAACTCGAGTGCAAGTTGTAACACGGTTCATACCGGATTGCTTTCACAATTGATTTCACAACAAATGCAAGTCATGTCGGAGCTGTGAAATTACAACTATATCCGTTTCCGCTGCAGATAATCGGATGTTGATTCCTTTACCTTCTTCTTTACTTTACATGGACTTTTTTTATTTTACATGACTTGATTAATTTACAGAATCTTGCAATTTTGGCGGTCTGCAATAAGCGCGCGACCTAGTCGTTCTTGACTTCTTACCTTATCTTAACTGACGTTGACGCTTTTAGCCTATGCGGCTCTGTAAAGCTTCATCGGATCGCCTAATCCGTGGAGATGCTAGTTTCCACGAATGGGATAGACCCCACGTCCTGCGGGGTCAAGTACACTTTTTGCTAATGCACAATAATGACATATTTTAGAAAATGTTGATTATTTCTAAGATGTTCATGTTCCTTAGGAATTCTAATAATCGTTTTTGATTTCAAATAATCATCGAACTGTTCAAAATATATAAGGCTGATTAATCTTTATAATTCTGAGTTTTATTACACAAAATCCTTATGGCGGTCCATAATTGGTGCATATTACTCTATATCGTTGTAATTAATATAGTAATTAGCAATTTCCTCATATAAAGTCTGTCTAAAACTGTTAAATATAAAATGTTATTTGTCAACATCGATCAAGTATCATAGACAAAGAAATTGGCGAAGTAGTTCCGTCTGTTTATAAATAACGTTACAAGTTTCACACGAAATGTTCTGCTAAGCGTAGCCATTTGTCGCCCAGTGGGACTCGTTGCCTGGCGTGGCCTCAGTCGTGTTCTTTAGAAATTGTTTGCGCTGCGACTCGTTTACTTATTGACACAGTAGTTTGCTCGTTTATGCGTCATTTTTAATATAGCTATTTAAGAAGACATACTACACCTCTCGAAATTTCTGCCCCGCACAAGACAAGTTGCCTTCTATTTACGTTAACACTACATATTGTTAGCATGAAACTCATTTACGGATTTTGTCGCGTTTCATTCAATTTTAAATTCATGAATCAAAATACAATGACCTGATCAAATAAATCGCTATAAAACCCGTAAATTTGTTACACTTTAAACGAGTTGTACGAGTTAAATAAATATTATAACAGATGACCCGCGCCCCGGTTTGACTGTGAAGAGAATGGCCAATGCTAATGCCATTGGGCATTCTCTCCACAGTTCAGAGCAGAGCTGTCCACCCTTTGTAATTCTTATTTATAAGGCATTGCAATAAAGTGTAAATAAATGACGAGTGAATGTGGCTTTTGGCAAGCGTGCACTTTATCGTCTGACACGGATTGTCAATTTTGTCGCATTATCTTTTAAATTCATAATCCATTGACTAAATGTATAGTTGTAATAATAATAATAGGTCATTTTTTTATTTCTAAACCACTTTCAGCATATAGTTAAAATTAAGACAACTCTATGTAAAATACATCAGGAGAAACTTAAAACTATAAGAACATTTAATTTTCGCAATATATTTTTTCAAATAAGTTGTACAACTTTTGAAAAAGTCAAAATGGCGAACGGGTTCTTAATGTCAGTTAAAGGTAACTTTTGGATTTCAAAACATAACATTTATTTACCTACAAAGCATAATATCATAACTATAGAATGGGAGACTGGCTGGTCATTAAAACGAGACAGGTATAAAAAACCAATAAATTTCTAATATAGTACTTGCATTAGTTAGATACAGAAATTTAAATAATTGATGCATTTGGTAACCTATATCAATTTGAATCACAACACAAACCTCTTTACATGCGTGCGGTGAGATTTGCTGTTCAGTCGTTGCATGTGTATTATAATTTTTGTGAGTATATGTAAATTGACATTATATTATGGACATTAAAAGTGTTATATTATACTATGTTTCATGTAATAAGTTTAAAGTTAGGTTATAATATTAAACGAAATGAGAAAATAAATAACTTCAACTTAAAAAATTGAATAGTGAAGTCCATCTGTCCCTAACAAGTACTGAGACCTGTGCTTTTATATCCTTCGTACAAAAGAGAATAAAGAAATCTATTATATACTTCCACTCACATGCTATCACTGAAAATATAAAATACTGCTTTATTTTGTTACGAAAAACAAAATATAACTGTACATTGGTATGGTAATAAATATACACGTTTTACAGCAAATAAAGAACTGAAAAATACAATTGCAGAATCTCATGTTGTGAAAATTAAAATGGCTTTATCATAAATTGGACTCTCCGCAGCTTCTAACGACGAATATTTCTTATCGAAGCATTTATTGCGCAAGTTTTCCATATTCCAAACTTAGTCGAGCTTGTTTATCCAGAAATTTTCCGAAACAAAGCCAAGTTTCCATTCAGGCCGACAAAGACGATGTTGCAACGGGTATGAGAAAATTATATTAAAGTCCCCGGAGAGCCGAAGATTTCAGAGCCGCGGATTAATTTGTATTTATGAATAAATAACGTCGGTCGAAGTTACCGTGGCAAATTGAATGGGTCAAGTTAGTTTCTAATTAATTATTGTTATTTATACTGCTCCTAGTGTAGTCTTTGAATCAAGTTGCGACACGTAAATTCCTCTCACAAAAACACGCAGAAAACGTAGGAGCGAGAGAAAAAAGCCAGGGATGCAGGAAACATGCTTCCGTTTTTGTGGTGTGATATTTTTTCACATAGCAAGTGAAAAGCTCGTAAATAAAACAGTTTAGTTGATTTAACAGTAAATTTGCTTTCGTTTTTCTTGAAATGTAAGATCGTATATTTATGAAAATACAGTGATTAACTTGAAAGAATTAAAGAAAAAATACTTAGTAAAATTTGTAAATCAATGTAACAATTTATATTAAACAAGAGTTAAGTAAAGTAAAATTTAGTTAAATTATGTTGCTTGACACTTTATTTTCACGACGCTTTAGTAAACACAATGAATGCTATTTCCTTTCCTTGAAATAATGACACAATTAAATATTTGCAACAAAATTAAATATTTAATTTTAATATTATAAAAATCGCGCCATAAAACAATATCACTGATTTGAATAAAGTTATGAGAAATAATGCAGAACAGGCTGCAGGAAATTAAAAATGTGGTACAAATAAATTATGCAAAACTGCAAATATCCTACAGCGAATCCCAAAAAGAGCATCGCACTAAGCAGTACTCTTTTAGAAGAAAAAAAAATATTTCATAGTAAAGACAAAGAGTGGCGCACGCTACACATTTGCGCTTCCCTCTCCACTCAATTGTCCTTACATTTTACATTTCTGCATCATATTCCGTCGTCGCAATGAAAAGTAAAAACACGGTAGAGACGTTGCCAGAGAAAATAGGACCATGTGACACTAGCGATAGAACTTAAATTGAAACACCGGTGATAATTTCGTAAATTCTGGTGCACGGTAAGATGAGAGTGGCTGGATTGAGGGAGAAGCTAAAGTGCGGAATAAAAGTGACGAGGAAAGGAGAGAAATAAACTAGAAGTGAACGTTCGCAATGGATCGTGCCTCAGTATTCGAAAAAAAAAGTATCAATCGGGCGGAGCGGTTATTAAATGTTGTCATCGTTAGGTACGTATTATATTAAGATTCAAAAATAAAATAATGGCCCCTTCACATAGTGATACAATATTAAATTTGCGATTATATTAGCCTTTGAACCAACACACGTCCTACCAGTAAAACATTAATTTGATAAATTTTTAATAAAATAAAAAAAAAACAATTAATATAATATAATATATTCTCAAATGAAAAATTTCACCAAATTGATAATTTAGCGTGGCTCTATCTATACGAGCACCGCATTTCTCGTCATAGCAAATTGCAACTATTAAAACAAAGTTAACATTTTTTTCTGTTATGGTTCTATCACGTATACGTAACGTTCACCTTCTCGGTTGACGTGGACCTGACTACTTATTTTATTATTTCAGATGACCTTCACACATCAAGTATTTTTCATTGATGAGTTACAGTTTTTTTAATTGCTTTAGGTCTTTATGAAATTAGCGTTTTTTATCGAACTGGTCACTTTAATCTCAAATATCTGGCGTTTGTTTCGGAATTCCAAATTTAAATTTATTTCAAATTTACACCCGTGTATAATTTTATTAATATTATATTAATTCACTTGTTTTTGCAGCATTTAATTTTTATTTGTCATGTTCTGTCCACAAAAAGAAAATTTAACTTATCACTACATTTGTGAATTTGAGTTCGATCTCGATACCAGTACTCCAGAAACAGCTCGAAGGATTGATGATGCACATACAAGCAAATGAAAAGAAAGCATGGTACGTTTTTGGTTTCAATGTTTTGATGCTGGACATTTTCAACTACAGAGGAAACCTCGTAGACGGCCGGAGGGTCTCCGGCTGGTTGATAATGAAGAGTTAAAGGCGATCACGGAAGTGGATCTCACGAATAAAATTACGTCAGAACCAACAGAAGGCTTCGGTGTGAGTGATAAAACAATTTGTGAGTGTTAAAATCCCATGGAACAAATTGGAAAAGTGAAACTGATGCTCATCAGTAAAGACACGTTGAATGTTGAGTTATGGGACTCAACCTTTACAATAATAAAAAAAAATGTATCCTTACTTATGACGAAAAGTGGATAATATACGACAATCGGAGACACTCATCACGGTATCTGAACCGAAACGAAAACTAGAAGGAGGAGCGGCAACATCCTGTCTGGAGCAAAATTTGACTCAGTAAAAGGTGCTAGAGAGTGTTTGGTGGTCCAATGCTGGCGTTATACACTACAGCTTTCTAAGATCTGTCGAGATGATTACGGCAGATTTTTTTTGTCAACAATTACAAACCATGATGGAAAAGCTGCTGTTAAATAATCGAGGCGAAACTAATGAAGCAGTCCAAAGGCAGCAAACTCTCTTCAAAAAAATCAATTTTTTAGCAATAAAATCAATAAATTTCCTATAAAATGATAACAAAAATGCATAGATTGAATATTTGTTGTCATTCGTTTTTTTATATATTTTCCAAACAAAACACCTATTTCACATGTAAGGATCTAATATTACCTGCGAGACTAATTGAAACAGTATTGCCATTAAATATTTCATCTTAGCAAATACCATCCAGTCTCCGTTCATAAGAGAATCGATGTATTTTAAATTCTAATTCAGCGATTCAGCAAAGCTCACCGTGCTGCCTTTTACGGCACCAATCGATTCCTCTTCATATAAATTGGTTTTGCTTCACGACAGCCGAAATGTGATGAGTAGAAAATCTTTTGTATCTAATCACTTTTACTTTAAAAATTTCAGCTTCCGTACGTTTATCAACAATGCAAATTGGAGAAAGGATGATTGAGGGGAAGAAAAAAGAAGAGGGTGGAGGAAAGAGGGGTGAAGAGTCTGCTAATGTTTGATCATATTTTAGGCCAACCATTATAGTAAATGATATAGGACAAGTCCTCGTGAAAGAACATCGATACACCCTTAAAATAATTCGCGAGACCATTGGTATAAAGACACACCCGAATTCCAATAGAAAAAGTGTTGGATGCTGCCACCTACTCGGGATTGAGTTATTCTAAACAGTACTTTGTATACACTACTCTATTCCAATTTGAAGAGCAATGTAGACAGTATAACTATAGAGTACAGTGATATGTCATATTTTGTCTCCTGTGTAGTCAAACAATATCGTGTTGCATCAAGCGCACAATTCCCTCGTCACATAAATATATTAACTAAAAAAAATAGCTGCAATGGTTTACCTCATACTTTAAAAATCGTATACCATTCGTAGAAATAGAAAATTTTAATGCGGGCACTATTATGATTAATACAGTCTGATCAAGTACGATAGCAATAGAAAACTCAATCCCTCAAGGAAGTGTACTTGGTTGTATTCTGTTTTTACTGTACATAAATGACCTCCCTAAAACATTAAATGAATACTGTGTATTATTTGCCGATGACATTTCACTTTTGACCTC
>DWHO01002139.1:0-13851 GCA_018247575.1 Eurytides lysithous rurik | reverse complement strand
ATTTACAAGAGTCCAAGTGGGCAATATATATTATAGTGCACAAGTGTTTGCGCAAACACAGGTGCACTCACTCTTCCTTTTACTCTCATAGCCCGATGGGACGGATGACCGACACAACCGGAGTGAGATAAGGCACGGAGGCGGTGTCATTTAAACCGACCTCTTAACAACTCGTAATGCCATCAGCTCGTAATGCCATAACCCAACTAAGAAACAACAAAACAAAGTCATTGCCGTCCGCGGGATTCGAACCCACGACCTCCGTTTTGTAAAACGCAGGCCTATACCACTAGGCCACGGTGGCAGTTACTCAGTAATATACCTTGAACTTCCGTTGGTTTCTTTCCTTATTTTATGTAGGCAAAATTATTCGTGGGAGTGTAGCAAGTGGTACAGTGTCAGAAAATTAAGTAGATGCGCGATGCACGCTATTTTCAGTACAGGAAAAAATTATCAAAGACTTATATTGCAGGTCAAAATAGCGCAAGAGGTTTAATTATATTTTTATGAAGTATTTTTTTTTCTCAATCGCTTCCGCAGTTCTCAAGAGATTTAAAACAAGATGTATGCAGACCCAAGAGAAATTTTAGTAGGATTCTTGCAAATTGACTGGCCCGTTGGTGTAGTGGTTAGTGCTCCTAACTGCAAAACCGAAGGTGACAATGTGTGATATTATTATTGTTGGGCAGTGTTGCCAGCATGATCACTGGGCACAGAAATGCAACTTCTTCTGAAGAAGAATCTTAATTCCCCAACGAAATAGGCTCTTATTATAGCCTGATGCTCGCCTGACGAAACGCGGAGACACAAACATTCCCACTTCCCGCCGCTTCTCTGAGAGGTCGTGATCCTTATCCAGTTCGAGCCATTCAGCTGCTGCTGAATAGGAACTGATATGTGGCTAATGCACTTACCACACGTACAATTACCATCAGGCGCGCAACTTGCTCGTCTCGACAGTCGACTTGCTTGCTTCTAAAAGAATATTATTTAATTTAACCTGTCAAGCTGTCAGCTTGTAGGAGTACACAAGACACTTAAATGGACTGGATTTAGAGACCTGAAGGCCCTAAGTTAACAGAAGAGTGGAGGCCCCTTGTCCCCAGTCATTTTTCAAATCAAATACAGTTTTTTTTCAGTCGAGTTTTTCAATAAATAATATACTGTGTAACCTAGTAAACTCTATTAACTATGAAGTATAAATCAATTTGAAAGTTTATTTTGAAGTAGAGACTTCACCTGAACCTCAACTAAAGAGGGCCCCCATAATAGAGATTGTGGGGGCCCTCTTTAGTTGAGGTTCCAGAGCTATAGCCTCTACCCTATATCCAGCTCTGTAAATAAGGAATTGACTTTCGTGTGTACTGACATAAATGATTTAGAAATATCCGTTAATAGGCTTAAAAGATTATCGAGATTCGAAACCGTGACCTCGTGCCCGTAAATGTTTGCGCAAACAACTGTACATACGTTTGTTGCTTGTTAAAAACAGTTAGGGGCTTTTAAAAATCACTGAGCCAGATGATCTTCAAAGGTGATGGGCAGTCGTTGCAAAATTACGTCCAATCTTCAACTGTAAAATAATAAACTTTTAGCGCCTTATGTCGGCTGCTTGTTATTACATCATTATATCGCAGCTAATGGCTAGGATTTTATGTTATTATTTATTATGTCATAAATTCTTCAACAGATTGTTAAAATAGTACCAATTAAAACCATTTTATCCAACCTTTCAATAATTTTGTGATTTGCATTCAGTTTTGCTTTAAATGGCCCTTAATAAAAAAGAGACCTTCGCGACCTCAATATAAATGAATTGCAATAATCTAAGACAGGGGTGCCCAAACGGTCGATCGCAAACCCTTTTTGGCAAGATCATGGAATTCTGCAACATCCCCATAGTATATATATGTAATTCTACCTACTACTTACCGACAATTCTGTATCACATACCTACATTTCGAACCTGACAGAGTCGATCGATCGGAATCTAACAATATTTAGTTAGATCGCCGTCGATTCAAGTTTGTGCACCCCTTATCTGAGAAAACTTCCGAGTATACTTGTGTTTTAATTGAATAAATTATTTTAAATTCACAGATTTTAATTGAAGAAGAACAAAATAAATTAATATATTAATAATTTATTACGTTGCATTTGAACCGTAATCGAATTCTTCTACGTAGATTTTTTCGGGTTCGAAAAGATTGAGGTAGGAAGGAACAATTTTATTTTATTATTTGTTTAGTGAGTCTGGCAATCGATTTTAAATTGTGCGCTTACCTTTGCCTTACTAAACATTTCTTAACTCTACTTGGCTCTACGCTTCGTAATTATCATCCTTTAGATTAGTGATTCCCAAAGTGGTGTATATCGACCCCTAGGGGTCTATGACAATCTGCAAGGAGTCTACGTCAGCGAAAAAAAATTTGGGGGTCCATGAAATGAAAATGAAATAAAATTTAAGATTAACCCTTACAAAATTGACGCCAAATGTTGATAATTTATTATTAAAGCATCAGGTTCATCCTTCTCACTAAAAATATTGACTTATTGCTTATGTTATTTTATTTATAGTTTATTTTATGTTTATTTAATGTTACGTATATTTTACATAACAGATACAAAATTTTATTTTGAGTAGTTTTAATTTAAATTCAATTAATAAATGTTTAAATTAACATGTGTTTTTACTTTAAGTTTTTAACATTAAACTTCACTACAGTTAGAAGTTTACAGGAAATCAATATCAGGTAAGGAGGGGGTCTACCTAACACGGAAAAACATGGCAAGGTCTAGCTAGGGCTAGGTCTACGACACAAAAAAGTTTGGGGAACTCTGGTGTAGACAGTAGAAGATCCACTTCGGATTTTATCTTGTAATGCGTTATGCGTCCAGTAACACGATATTCAAACGAAAGCGTTAATAAAACCTATGCAGCGCTAGTGAAGAAAGTGGTGGAATGTCGATAACTCAACGCAACCGCTACTGTCTCGTACTGTATACAAAAATTAGAACGCGACGTTAGTTCCGTTTCAAAGCGCGAACCGCCGGCGTGACGAGTTACGGCGACAAAAAAGCGCATCGAACTGCGCCTAATTGTGTTATAATGCCACGCTGCCGATAGGATACGTTCACGCTAATTTCTAACGTTAATAATACGCCATGTCTGTCTATCGGGCGTCGGTTCGGTAATTTACATTGTATTCGGCGAGGAGTTTGTTAGTTTTGCCGCTTTTTTCAACCGGTCTAAGCACTAATTATGGAGAACGCGGCTGTAGTGGCAAGAAATTAATCGGCGCTGCAATTGTTGGCTTTGTTACTGCTTGTTATTATTATTTAGGCTGGCAAACGAGCAAGCGGCTCACCTGATGGTAAGTGATCACCGCCGCCCATTCCACTCTACGCCGATTTTCTGTGAGGTAGTGGTACTTATCCCGTTCGAGGCGGTCCATTCAACATCGGGTGCAGCTGCGTGGCTCTACCGCCGTATAAATGTATGTATGTATATATGTATGTAGTATTATGTTATTAGTTCTAAGCGGGAGGACTCTTTTGCTGAGGCCACTTGTGGGGTCATTTCTAAGCCGTAATGCGTAAATACTATGTTCCGGTTTAAAGTGTAATGTTAGAAGTGTTATTAATGGACAAGGAGAAGAAACATCTTAAATCCCTGGGTGAAGAACACTCCCTCCCTCGTTCGGAGTGGGAGTGCGATGTTTTGGACAGGTATACCATGAGGCACACGACTTGCTAGTTTATTTTCTAAAGAAATCACTTTATTTTCTAAAGAAATCGCTTTATTTTCTGAAGAAACCACTTTATTTTCTAAAAGAAGCCGATACAAGATGCTAATTGTCGGATAAAAATGCTTTTCATTAGTTTTGTTGACTCGTTTTTGCGATGCTAAGCTGTTGGTTCGTATATAGATACAAGTCCGATTACTATTCATTCAGCCGTTCTAAAATTTTAGTTAACAATCACACGGAGACGACTTAAACCCATATAATGTTGTACTAACATAGATATCATAAATATCATAAGATGTCATAAAAGGTTCATACAATTTCCTAGGATATCCTCGTGTATCTTACTCTCGTGTTAATTTATTTTGTGTCATAAAACACAACATTACTTTTGTATTCTGTAAATCTTACTCAAGGAAATCCGTTTTTAACCTGCTACGGGTAAGAACAAACCAATGAACCAACAGTTATTTTGGAACTTATAATATTAGTAAAGTCATTGACATTGGTCGTTTACCATTGTTTTGGCCATTCTTAGGTTTATTCTACAATTATGTATTATTTTATTTAATCGGAAATCACAAATATCATATCATCAATAAATAAACCAATCGTAACTCTGATAAATTCACTTGTTTTAGACTAAAGTTGATAATAATTTAGTTATAGTACAAAGCGTCTATTTTCATCAGTAAAATTACTGTATACATATTTTTTAAACCTTATATGTACTTGTTTAACTGTGTTTCTTTCTACAATTCCCTCAATAGCAATATAGTTTCGTCTTGTTCGCGGAATTTGTAAATTGATGTTACGTATTTACTATTATTATTTTTATTTAATGAAAAGTCTATAGTTATTAATAAATCATACTAATATCTTGACCCATTGTGATATGTAAAAAGGACAAAGCAAGAAACAGAATTGCGCTTTTGAATAATACTTTCGATATCTGCACAATAATGTATATAATAGATTTTATATGCATTATAGTGCAAGTATTGAAAATCATTACAGAAATACGGTGAATTTAAATAATCTTCGTTCATAACTAAAGTTAAAATAATAAAAACAGCTTTTTAAAAATCTTATTAAGATGTATTATACAATAAGTAGCTTATTCAATATGCTTTTTTATAATAAGTAATGTAATGACACAAAATAAAATGAAGGAGAAAGCGACACAAGACATGAAACGTGGAAGAATATATATAATAAAAATCAATTTAAATTCATACAATTCGAGCGTGTAAACCTATTGCACGATCGAGCGAATCCGCGGGCAAAAACTATCCAGCGACGTTACCACAACGTACGGGCCCTTTGGATTGCGAGCAGAATAGATTTGAATTGAACAACATTAAGAACTCGCACACAAATTAGACGACAAAAGGCCCAAAGGGACGATGGAAAAAAGGACATCCTGATTACCATAATTAAAATCCACTAAACTGATTTACGAGCACTCGAGACCCCCATCACTCAAGCCTTTCTCTTGCGTTTAATTGGAGCGATCTCAGAACTTCAATTTCCCTCTTTTTGTCCGTGTTGAATTCAAACAGGATATATCGTCGTCGCTGGCTCAATGGTGCTGTTTTTAGGCTCGATTGCAGGCGGAATTAAATGGGGGCCATATGATATGACATATTTTATTGCTCCCCCGAAGAATATAGGCAAATTAGGCGGATATATCAATCTCCTCCTTTTGGAAGACCTTTGGACCGCGCAAATAAAATCCCCTTTTCGGTGTACCGCACCAATGAATAGTTAATAAGATCCTCGGCGTCTTTTTTCGGTTGTGGCTCCTCGTGTATTTTATCCCACAATCAGATGTTCGCTTCTGTTCTTATCGTTGGCGACGTTTGTCTTGTTTTCCCATTGATTTGTTACTTCCATTCTGCGTCCCGATGTAACTTTGTCCCGAACTCGCGTTCAGTTTGTGTTTCAAATCGGAATTTGTTTGATTCAATTTAGTGTGTCTCCATCAATGCTTTATAGTTAGGTTAACTTGTTTTCTTGGTTAGTATTTGTTGATCGCAAATCATGTTTCGTCAAGTTATCATCTTCATTCGGAATTTAAATAAACGTTTAATACTGATGGACCATTTTGAATAATTCATATATATTCCATCTTCTAAAGATCTTTTATCGCTGGCATAGCTAAACTACCAGGCTCATAGTACACGTATTACAAATTTAAATTTTTATTCAAACAGAAAGCTGATTAAACCCGATGTGGTCTGTAAAACAGTTTCATTTTATCATGGGTAGTGTTAATTGTTATTCGACCAATTATTAACTTTAAGTCAAAATAATGTATTTGCACGTACGCAATAGGATCATATACAGAAGCTGCGCGCAACAAAGTGTCCACCTTCCAAATGTGGCTGGGTCTGAGTCAACAGTTCCCTCTCAGTCACAAGATGAGATTTCGTTAGTTCCGACAAACCGATACGCCCGTATGAACAACATTATCCGCAAACAGCGTCCGCACACAAACAAAACGAACTCCACACAAACAAGGTGTTTACAGCCAGGGCTGCCCGCGGCTTGTTTGCACACGAAATAGATCTGTTGGCACAGTTGATTGGCGATCGAAACTTTAGAGAACTGACCACTCGGAATCGGATTACCGCTTCGTTACCGAACCGACATTTTTGCCGTTCCCCTGACCGCTAACAATGCAAACAAATACTGTGTCAATTCACCCGGTTGGGGTCCTGTTGTTCGATGTTTGGCAACCCTGATGTTTGTACGAATTTAACTCTGTTTAACTGTTTGCGCGCGAATTAGTTCAGTTCCAATTTCAGTTATTTCAAACTAAACGCGTAGTTAAGGAAACTCTTGTTGAACTGTCAGAGCGCAAAGATAATAAGTGGATTTAAAGTGACATTCAGCAATCTATCTGAAGCTATAGCGTACATTTTTCGTTGTTTAATAAAAATAATATCATGGGGCATCTCACATATTGCCATCTGATCTGAAACTAGACAGAGCCTGTACTATGGCAATCAGATAACTAATATATACTTAAATAGATAATTAACACCCAGACACAGAACATGTATCTATGCTCATCGCACAAATATTGTATCCTGAGTGGGAATCAAATACACACACAACCTTTGGATTTCCAGTCAGGAGCCCTAACCATTACACCAACGGGGCCAGTCAAAGTGTTTCTCTTAGAAATCCCCTAATGTTTATTTTAAATTTGCTGACTAAAAAAGGTCTTACATATATTACACTAAGGAGGTCTGTGTATGTGTTTTTTTCATTGGTAAGGAGCTAAATGGTTAAAAGGGTAAGTTATGAATACCCAACGTAAATAATACGTTATCAGATTGGTTACAAAAGAGACGCATTTCTAGCATCTAAGGTAATACACAACCAGAAGAGGTGTGCTAGTTTAGATATATACAGATATAGAAATGGCTTTTGCCATTATGGTCTCTTAAATGTATCGGTCTGAAAACACTGTTAGTGACAACTGATTTTACGCACGGTCATAGACGAGAAAATATCATTTCACGATCTGAATAAAATGTGGATGTTTTCTAAAGAGTTGATAAGGTTTCTATTGTTAGTAAGTTCACGTCAGCGTCAACATTTATAACTTTCAAATTTTAATTAACAATTCAAGTATGGGACAGTCAGTGAAAGAAAAAAGCTTAGCACTAAAGACGTCGATGAAACAAACAAAAGTCTCTTAAACGATAGCCCTCGAATACCTCCAGTCGGTTACCAATTAAAAAGGGGACTTTATTACACCACTAGGCGTATCTCGCGGTCTCGCTTGGTTGAATTTCGATTTGATGACTTTTAGTATTGTTTTGTCGCATTCATTAGAGTCGAATCGTCCTCTCATTGCACTCGTCTCATATGTTTCATCATGTTTGTCTATGGTATCACAGAAGAAATTTTAGGAAAGGAAGGTAATAATAAACTTTATAAGTGATATTTGGAATCTAAATATGTATTTAATACTTTATTGGTTTGACATTTCTTCACGCGGTAATCGAATATCGGATGGATGGTGGTTTTAGTAGTGGACAAAAAATGGCATAGGCTTTCATGCGGTAGATGCCATTGTGCTTGTTATTTTACCACCAAGCAGTGACATGTAAACACCACTAAGCTCCGTCTTAAGGAGCAATTGCCAGCCTATTTATAGGGACAAACACGGACCAGAGTCATGTGATATTTTAACTTGTGCCTTTAGTTTATAATACTGAAGGCGCCATTTTGTTATGGGCTAGTCGATTGCTTTTTTCGTCCTGTTACATTATTTCCTGACAAATGAACAATACTCTTACACTAAAATATTTCAAACGCGAAAACTATATCACAGATTAAGCCAAAGACGTATGTCATAACTTACCAGTTTGCGTACACATGCTCGAGTCTCTCAGATTACGAACAAACAAACTTTCTCATTCAGAAGGATTGTGGATGTTTCAACTCGGAAGGCGATTTATCTGGCAGCCCTTTCAATTCATCCGGCGGCATAAAAAAGCGCGGATTCGCCTCAACAGTCGGTCTCATTACCACTTCTCCGATTCAGAGATTCCGTCGCGCCTTGCCGCCGTCACAATTGCCATCAATCTGTAGCCCCAATTACGGGACGGCATTGCCCAGTCGACTGGTCATTCCGCTAGCACTCGCTCTAAGTTGCCTTATCAGGCCCCTCGTCTGTTGCGATATTGTGCTATTATTTGTTAAGATTGCCGTATATTTTTAAAGGCTGCATTATCTCAACTGCACGGATTGAGCAGTTTGAGTACCTTTCCGACTAATATTTCGCTTTCGATCGCCACATGGAACAAAAATCGATTTTGTTTCTTGGAAGGAAGGTTATGAGCCTGATGGTAAGTGACATGCCCATAACTACATATTGCCACATAGAACTTGGCATTGAATTATAATTGTGATATTATGACTTTATGCCTAGCAATTACTCTAGAAACATTGGCTTTCAAACCGGAGCACGTTTGTACTTACACAACACTGGTGATAAAATGGTATCAATCTAAATGGACTCGGCTCAAGAGTTCTAAGACTAAGAGTTTGTGTGTTCTATCTCGGAACAACTTTTTGTGGATCACACGTCTGGCTACACTTTTGGGTCGGTTCGTGTTTGTGAAAAACCCTGCAATACAAAGTGGCGATGAAGTGTAGTATTTACATATTATTAAGCTGTCACTTCAATGAGTTTACAACGATAAAATGATTATGTTTAATTATTACTAATATGATTTTAACATTACAAATATGAACGTGTTAGTCCTATTTCAATGCAACAACGGTATAAATGACTGGTATGAATTTTTGCGTAGAACCAGTTTATGGCACGGAAAGGGACATAGGCAACTTCTCCTTCTTCAAAACCTTCAGAATCTTTTTTTTTTTAAATTACGCAAAATCGTACTGCACGCGAATGGAGCCGTGGTTTATGTTTAAAAAAAAATCGTGTGTACAGTGTGTGCCATAGCAACACAAACTAAATGTAGATAAAAATAAATATTTACACTATTATCTATCGCCATATTATATTTATAAACATCGTAGTTGTTACTGTTATAATATGAATAGAAGGTGTAATGTTTTGTTACCGATTGAATAAAAACGAAAACAGTATTATAAACCAACAGGTAGATATAGTTCCAAAGCAGTATCTTGTTGTTTGTTTTGGTTTGTCTTGGCTTTTATGAATCTTACAAACGCGTTGTTTATTGAGTTAATTCGTCCCTTATTGGAGATAAACGTAATTCGAAGAGTAAGATTTATATAAAGTAGTCATTGGAAATCTATCACAGGGTCAGTAATTAACGGGCACAGTCTAGAATCCGACGCATTGACTTATATGTTATTTAATTATGACCACAAAATTACCTACTTAGTTGGAATGTACATTACCTAATTAAAGCCAAGTAATTCCTCCATTCAAACTAACTAGTGGAAAGTAGTGTAGGTCGGCACGTGTCAAACACTTATGAACTTCAATCTGCTATAATTGTAGAGTAGTAAACTGGCATCATGAAACTGCAGTGCAGTACTGGCAGTTATCCCGCATGGTCTCCATAAATCTAGAACGGAGCGCCCATTGAATATCATCCCGAGGGATACCATATCGGCGTCGAGCGCCACGGATAAAGAACGCATATACATATCGCTGTGCTTCGTATTGCAGATTCTAGCTATTCTAAATTCAAACGTGTACATGTTTTATTGTCACTTATTGTCACCGTTTTAGGCATGAGATGAGATTATTTATCGAACCTAAAAATACTTTATCTAGTGAGCTTTGGGCAGTACACGTTCTCTTTACCGATTGAGTTTTTTTTTAATAACTAACGCAAAAAAGCGATTAACAATTATTAACACGATTATCTTGATAATATAAATTCAACTGAACGTTTCTGAACGCAGGCCACGTATTCTACTATCAGATGCGTTAACATCTATAATCATGTAGGTACACTATAAAGTTTAAAATGCTTTAAGTTTTTAAGAAGGAAACTCTCAAAAACAGTGTTTCTTTTAATAGCAAAAAATATTGACATAAAATTAATAGTATCTGGCAAAACATAAGAGTTAATTTAATTTATCACTGAACTACAAAATAGTTCATCTTTAAAAAAAAGGGATATGAGTGATAGGTAAACGATTAAGCACTGCCTTCTTCTCTATCACTAATTTCTACAGATCACGCCCTCGTTTAAAATAGCTTCTGAATGAACGGCGAACTAGAAAATATTTTCTTATTAAAATCGGGAAAAACATGGCCATCTCTTTGCATCAGTCCATTTGCCCTCTGGATATAAAAGAGATTTTATTTAAGGATAACAATATGATGACTCACCTAAATGGCTTATTCGTTTCCACTGTTTCTCGATCGTCCTACTCGCATGCCTTGATAGCCGAAAATACTAGAAAGATACGGCTACAATATATTTTAAGGAACGTTACAATAAATTAACATGGTATAGCGAGGGACATTTCAAGCTTGCTTATGAAATTTTAATAAGGCTGAGAATACGGATACTCAATATGCTACGTTTCTTTCATAGAACTAGTAAGGCAGATTCGATGCGTTGATTGATGTAAGAAAAATTGTTATTAAAAAACGTCTATCGTCATTAGTCTGGAAGATTAGGTTATATATGCCTCTGCGCATGATCTCTCCGGTCGTGTCGGTTATCCGGAACGGATCGGGCTGTAAAAGTAAAGGAATAGGGAGTGCACCTGTGTCTGCGCAAATGCTTGTGCACTATAATATATACTGCGCACTTGCCTGATCTCTTGTAGATCGGCCGCCGTGGCCGGAATCGGTCGGGAAGACATCCGCGACGCTGCCCTTCAAACTTGAACACAGTATCGCTTGGTGGTGCAACTACTGTCAATGCAGTGGTTCCACCTCAGGCGGATTTAGCAAAAGATTTTTGCTACCTGACAGTTTAATTTAACATTTCATCATTTTAAGTCGATTTGAAAGTACAGCTCAAACTTACTCTGTTAATAAAATCGCATATGACACTCTTTCGTTTCAAATGAAATTCTTTCCATTTTCTTTTCAGAGTGGCTTGCATTTGCATTGCCTAACGAGATTTACTGCCCACGTGGCTTACGGGCACGATGAAGCCGTACCGCGTTTACAAGAAAACCCGCATTTGACGATCACCGCCCCCAACCATCTTATGTAGTACCATTTATGTACACATCACCTATGTGTACATAAATGGTACTACATAAGATATATCGATCCCGTGAAAGTGCTAAGTTTGTTACGAGTTGTAAGTTGTTTCCCCAAACGCCGATTGAAACGGCTCATAGCCGTTTAGACGGCTATGAGCCTTTGGATAATCATAGCAGGTAGGATTCTTTGGCAGTCTGCTTTGAGAAGTAACACACCACGAGTAGTCATTATACGACATAGCAGTAATGTGCAAACGTTAATGTGTTGGGGTTCGATGGACAATGCTATCAGAGAACTTACGAAATATAAAAGGTTTATATTCATTGGGGCGAAGAGCTCAGTGCAGAGACGAATGGAGTTTTTATTTGTTACGTTAGTTTATAGTACAGTTTTTAATTGCATAGTAGATTTTTTATTTATTAAGTCAGTGTAGTTGTGTAACACTGTATTATAGTTACATTTACAAAAAAAAATCGCGATACAAGTCACTACAAAAACGTTACGAAACTTTAATAGCCTGGTCTTACAATTAACGGCTTAACCATTGCACGCCTGGATTGTTGTATGTACACCATTTCATAAATTCGTCAATAAGTCAATAGTTGTTGGCTTTGTAACATAACATACTAGCTATATCCGTAGAATGTTAAAAAATAATATGTCTAAATATCAAATATTTAACACGTATTACATGACGGCTATAACCGAAACGGTATATTTACGGCTATAACTGTAGGTGTACTGTTCTGGTATCCAGAACTGTTATAACCATAGTAAATAAATCTTTGAAAAATTATATTATCATTGGTATCGAAATAAAGTTAATTTTGTTAAGAGAATTTAAACACGATATGTGATTAATTAAAAGAGGCGATAGAGATGTAGACGCACCATTAGACCAGACGTCATATGCGCAACCCATTACGGCGAAGTGTAATTAAATGGAGAGAGAAATTCAACCAAATAGAGCATAAAAGTAAAAGCTCTATATCGACGATAATAGTCGAGGGTACACTAAATAGGGGAGGGTTCAGAATAGGCTGCAGATACGCGAGACGTTTCGGTGGATCCAGCAAGCGTCTATACGTCATTATGACGTCAGCGGAAGTAGCGTCAGGCGCCGCGGCGCGTGCGTTACAAATCACTACTTTACAACTTCCGGTACGCTCAGTTTATCCCCGAGCGTCGTTCAGTATGGACGTGTAGAAAAAAACACCCGGATTGCGAGTCTAATAATTTTTGGTCACGCGCCGTCGAATACTGGTAATGGTCGTGTGATGATATTATGGAATATAATAATTTGTATCATCACCCCTGGAATGACTTACTTGGGGTGGATGAGCGCACCCTTAATAGTTTTTAGTATCCCTTTTTTCTAAAAACACTGCGATTTGTTTGCATTAGGGGACTATTGTTATTTTTTCAGTTACCTACTTACGAATTATTGTAAATTACATTGTGCACGATTTTCCGCTATTTTTTTCATATCGTATGATTATTGTATTATAAGAATGTAATAAACGATTAATAACGTTTCCTTAACAACATTTTATTATTAACTTAGCCTAAATTTTAATGATTTGTCTGTACAGATAAATAATAACGATTCACGAACGAACGATAATCCAGCTACTTTCAATAATTCATCAAGTAAAGATGTTCAACTTAATCTAGAACATTCTAGGCCACCAGCATTTCGTACTTCTAAGATCAAGTTGTTATATATGAAAATTAAGTGGCACATCTTTTATAGTCTAGTTTAGACGGTTCCTTTGATCCGTTTTTGTACCAATGAACCTAATGTTATTAAAACATCAAGAAAAGAAATCTCATCTAATATCATCATCATGTGATGACACATTGGCACAGACACTTAGGACACAGCTGTGTTAAATTATATTTTATAGCTTGAGTGGTCACTAAAATTGTATACTAAAGATAAACACTAAAATTGAATACAAAATAATTGACTAAGTAAATAATGATCTACAGAAAGCCCCCTTAATTGTGTGACAGATTTATAATAATACCGAAAACGGCCCCGTTTATCTTAAAAGCGTTGGGATACTGCCGTCGTGTACTAAAAGGCTATTCTAACTATATCGAATGTAGAAGCCAAATTGTTCTCTGTATGTTTGTTTATTAAAAACTCGCTAACGTCCAAACAAATCACAATCAAACTGATATCGACGCAAGGCCGCTTCGTTAACACAACAAAATATATTTTGTTTCAATCGGTGTCAGTAGTTCAAGAGACGTTATTATCATTTCTTTTTTATTTAAAAAAAAAATAAAACGCTGCGCCTATTGTTAGATAGAAATATCTTATGTCACAAGGGCGTTTTACATACATAAATCTTACGCGGACAAACACCCAGATCCGAAACGAATATCTGTAGTTCTTACAAA
>DWHO01002138.1:0-13852 GCA_018247575.1 Eurytides lysithous rurik | reverse complement strand
GCCCGGGTGAATCTAGTGTACGTGGTGTGAGTGTTTCACCGTGCTCGTAGGCGAATTCTTCCTACCGTGATTGTTGGACTAGTGTGATCCCTACTGTGAGTCGCAAAAACCGAAACCAAATAGGGCTTATAAGTACACATCACTGTTTGGTGGTTGAATAACCCGACTATGCAGTGGTAAAACAATGTGCTTGTTTTGTTCCATGATTGACAGGTATCGACATAAAGAAAAACATCTTTTCGCCGTCTTAATTTGCTAACAAAACGAAAATATTTCAAATCTGCGTTTTAAAATTGTAGGCTTGTCCGGAAAAACATCTCATTTTGCAAAAGAAGTAGGTGAATTAGAATACAAACTTTTCATTTCGTAGGAATTAAAATGTAGAAAAATATCAAATGCCTGAGCTAAAAATAATTAAGTGAGCTTGTCATCGGTTACAGTACCTAATTTACCGTAACCAATTAAAAACAAGTATAGAGTTACGTAGCGATGTTGCAACGCTAAGCATTAATTTAAACTGATCTCTCAAGGGGAGGAATTTCTCGTTACCCTTTTTATTAAACGTTATTCCTTTGAACGGTTCATTTTTCGCAACAAGCGGCGATCTACCGAGAAGGGGAGGTTTGCTTTTTCACTGCCCCCCGAAAACAGCGTGAAAGATTCTTTTTGAAAGCCTCAGACTATGGTAAAATATTCCTATGCATTAGTGGAACAATACCTCCAAAGTGGTGTCGGAATAAAAACACCCCAGACTTTTCTTCGCCGCCTTTCTAAAGCTACGCAGTCGTATTAATCATGCTTAAGATAAATTTACCGAAACTGGCAGGTGTAAATAATCAGCGGCTTCTGCGAAACGGGAAAAAATCATATTATACTTTTAGAATCTTCTCTAATTTATTCACTTAAATATAGGATCGTACCTATTTATAGTTAAAATAATAGTAGTAGCAGAGCAAACCCTGATATGATAATTGTTTCAAACTTTTTAAAACAAAAACCGCTGCCCCTATTTTAAGATAGAATTATTTTGTGTTATAAGGACTTTTTACATACAAATTCAAGTCACGCGGACAAACGCCCGGATCCGAGACAAATATTTGTAGTTCGTACAAATATTTGCCACAGGGGAGTTCGAACCCACGACCTGCAACGCCGAAGACAATAGCTTATCATCTGCGCCACACGATCATCGAATCTATTCCATATGTTAGTAGCTCGTTAATAGTCCTGATCAGATTTAACTAAGACGTTAGGCACGGCATTCCTGTTGGAACGGCTGCATTGTTACGGCTCTAAAAATAATCGTGATGTTTACGCTCTAGTATACGTCCGTTTTTGAACGAACTGTAACTCACGCACCGATCCGCGGCGTCAGTCGTCCACCTAACCGCAAGCTGATGGGGACGCATGTAGCACATTAAAGGCGTACACTTTTTTTTATTTTTTTTTACTTTTTAATGACTTGAAAGTATAATAAGGTTTTAATCGAAAAGTTGATATCAATTATCGATGTCACAATGTTGACGGAAATGTATCGGAGTTTTACTGTTGTTCTCCTTTTGGGCGGTTTGATGAGGGGTGAGTTTGTTTTTATTTTTATTTCGGAGACAGAAAAAATATTTTGTTATTAAAATTCTTTTTATAACTTGAACACAACAAGTGTTTGATTCTTAATTTCTATTTTTCGTACTAATTTACACGTACATAAAAACTTTGTAAAAAGCCAAAAGTGGCAACTTTTGGCTTTTTACAAAGTTTTTATGTAAACCAACATGTTATTAAAGAATTATTTTTTTAAGATAAATAATGGACTAGTTGCAAAAAGCGCGTGCGTATGAATTGTTAATTTTAAACAACCTATTGTCATCCATAGTTCGTTTGAATGTCATTGTCGTATTTATTTAGATAATTATCTGTGGTATGTATGGCAGGAAATTGCGCGCAAACCGAATAAGTCTCGCATTCTCCCTGTGGACCTGACGTTAGGTGTTAATGTATTCAATATAAGCGGGTATTGTTGAGTTAGATGTACTCATTTGATGTTTAAGAGCATTTTATTTCTGGAATCTAAAATTTTATCTATACTATTCTTATACTATTCCAACAAACTTGTGTGTCATTCATCGTAAACACATTTATTGTTATTATCAATTAAAAAATATGAACTAAACTTAATTGCGTATATTTTTCTTACGGTTTCGTTAGCAACAATTCGCTAATGGTAAAAGAAGAGTATTTTCGATCAAATCGGACTCGAGCTCTTAATAGGTTCAAACCATGTCTGTTATAAATATTTACAACAATAAACGGAATCCCATTCAACGGTTAGCTTAACTACTACCTTGTATTTATTTTTGTTCCTCAAGGTTCATAAGCTAGTGAAATAAACTATAAATAAAATAATAGCTATTAGGTAAATAAACAGAAACGATATATCTGATTATCAAAATGAACCATGTTACGTCTATGCACGCATTTAATTTGGTTTTCAGTTTCCGGCATTACGAACAATACAAATTCCAAGAAATATTTTTTTTTTAATTTATATTCATTTTAATTTACTTCATTTTATTTAATAAACGATATTACAAAGGGCGGTCTTAATGCAATTTGGCAATCTCTACCAGATAACCCGGGGCGTGGAGAAAAACTGTGGTAGGTGCAATAGAAACAATTATAAATATATCTAAGTATATCTTGTGTTACAAGGACGTATTGCATAAATAAATTTCACGGACGAAGGACCAGATCCGGAACAGTTACCTGAAGTTTATACAAATATTTGTCTCGAGTGGGGATCAAACCCAATACCTGTGACGCCGAAGCCAATAGCAGAGTAACTGCGCCAAACGGTCGATACGTATAAGTGAATCTAATAATTCTATAACGTTTTGTTTAATAAATAAGGTTAATCATGATACTCGTACGTAAATCAAATACTTAAGAGGTGAATAATAAACCGCAGCTAGGACTCGCTGCGGCGTCGCTCATATCATAATTGTTGATATTTTTTATCTCTTCGTCATTTTTGCCGCCCTCCCAAATATAATAAAATACGTTGTATATATCATCACAGTCAAACATCATCCAGCGCGATAGACAAACCAACAATCATACTTTTAATTTATAACATCAGAAAGCCGATAGATAATAGATAATCTAAACGTATACAGGATAGACGATCCTCCGTTCGTGTTTTGAACGACGTTATTAAAACGCGTAACACAATACAAGAGGCGCGTATCAAACGGCAATTTGATGCGTTCGGTCAACATCTAGTTGAGCTCGTTAAACGAACGTGACGTTACCAATTCCTAAAATTATGTCCGCCATATTGGTGTCATGATGGCGTCGCTATACGAAAGGGTTTTTGAACAATGCGCTTCGGCTATAATATTTAGGGTGACAGGCAATTAAAACAGGGAGTTAACATGGAGGAAATTTATATGGTGTACATATTCATCTTTATTGCTTCAGTGTATTATTAATATAGATCAAATAGTTTAAGATTCTCCATCAATGTATTTACATGTATAGATGAAGTATATTTTATTACTCAGCAACTCATTATTTTTTTCACCGTCATTATTTTTTCTATGTAATAGTTAAAACAATGAATTAAGTGTACTCGTAGTGTCTCGATGACGTACCATAAGAAAACCAATCACAGAATGCTAAATACTGTGTATGAACATAATTTATATCTCCAAATAGTTTAAAGGTGTCAGTTTTTGAAGTAAAAGAAATAGTTTTATATAGGTTTTATGAAGAATTGTTTTTTGCTGTTCTCAAAATTTTAGATAGCATTTTAAACTCCAAAACTTTATTATAATGTAGAAGACTTTAAATAGCATTGAGGATGGTGGTGACGATATTATAGATGAAATTGTCAACATAAGAAAAAACTACAGTTATTTATGTTTTAACTGTACAATAATGATAAGTTAATTTTTTTTGCCCAGTTCTATACATATCGACAAGCACCTTAAATGCAATTATTTAACCCCGTTAAAAATAGAAATTATATTAACATTTGAATCTAGGTTTTCAGTGTAAGAAAAATGCCAAGTATATTTTGACACACTACGCAACGTATCTGCGAGCAGGCTTGCTAAACAAAACAACGAAGTGTTAACTTTAAACCGAATATGATATGATAGCTATGATTCCTTAGCCTGAATTCCACGGCATTAGAATCTAAACTCATTTTAAGTATCTTGATTATTTTTTAGTAAAATTACAGTACAAAGCATACTTATATACAAATATTATATATGTGTATAGAAGTGTACTAAAAAGAACTGAATGCTAAAGGCACAGTCAATTATTTATAAAAAGACATTCCTTTCGTTAAAATACGACGCACTCGATATTTGGTAGAATGTTCGCAACGGAGATGAACAATTTGACATTTGGTCTTAGGTTCTTATCCCGGGAGGTGTAAATTATGGGTTATTTTTTACGATACTTGGCGCGTATATTGAAGAGAATATTTTTATTAACTACCTCTTTATCATTTCTTATTATTCACAGAGGTTATCCAACACTAGGTGATATTGCCTTGAACGTAACATTATCTTATTTGTATTATATTACAGCTTCACCTGACACGTTCGTTATAAATTCTATACATCGATTATTATCGATGATGTTCACGCGATATCTTTATCGCGTGAACATCTATCTTTGTTATTGTCAGCGTTTTGCAGTCAACTGCGGCCACAGGTTAATCAGCGTCCATCGTCCATCGTCGTCATGGCTTAGCTACAAATTGAATGCGCACAAAACAAACGCCTGCCTTTGGCGCTAATTAATACCGCCGGTTATGTTTAAAGCCACCGCCAAAATTAACAGCAGTTACGCGATTGTCCGATGAAAGCGAGGCGGCTTTTGTGCGCGTCGAACACTGTGCACGAATGACCTTTATTTATTTACCTACCTATGCATACGAGCTGTGATGCCAATCAAGTTAAACAACAAAATCGTGTGCCACATGCACATACTGCTAGCACAGTGATATTCAGTGTTTAGAAATGCTTTGATCTGCGCTGTGCTAATGTTGTATTTGCGCTTTGCTGCTTGGTGGCAAAAATAGCTGGCAATAGTCTAGTCCTTCCCCAGGCTATTACATGACACGAAAGTGCCTGTTCATTATCTAAGCCCATCTATGTATGAAAAATGTTGTATTGCTTTATTTTCTTTCAATATCTTTTTATTCTCTTTCATTCAACAATGAGTTAGGTTATATTTTTCGCACTTAAATTAAACGCACTCGCACTTAACTTAAGTTAAATTCGTTTCGTATTATATTTTAATTTTTGGGGTAAAAAGTAGCTTTAATTATTCTATGTTTTTTAAAAAATCAAAAAACTAAAACAGTACACGTTTGCGTTTAAAATATTCGGCAAGTACTATTATGACCCACTCTTTAACTCATACAACGATTTAGTTCGTGGAAAATTGTGCAATAATCGGAGCGATTTTTACTGACCAATTTCTTTGAAGTGCCACTAATAAAAAGTTTTCGTTTCACACCAACGTAAACAGCGCGTCTAGCGAGGCGTGGTGGGGTTTTCAACGCTTAGAAAATTGACCGTCTCTTGACAGATCTCTCAAGGCACTTGACTTTGACTCTAATAATATTCAACGAACACGATCTTTCAATAAAGCGAGCTCAATTTCTTTTGTCTCGTGCCATGTAAGGAAGTGATGTGCGGCTGCATTCAAGGCTAATATATTTCCATTCCATTTAGAGACAGCTACATTTCATAAAGGTGTTCGAATTCGTACGTGTTTTGATCGTTTAGTAACGACATTTCTGATATGAATAAAGTGCAAACGATGAATCTTAATTCCAACCATTTGATTGAATTTTCATCGAACAAATTACTTCGTAAATTGCTTCTCCGGAATTCTCATATAGGATAGCTTTTTTTTTGTAACCACAAATTTATAAAATGTAACAGTAAAACGCTGCTGGGAGCGGTCAAATTCTAGCACAATTTATTAGCGAAGTAACATCATGACTATAATAGTTTATAATATACCAAAATATTATCCATTTTACATATTTACTTTTACACATATTTTCAATATATTAAATATTTAATTAACGGCTATACTTTGCATATGTACATATTTATACGTAAAGAAAAAATGTCTTTTCATCCTATTGCACGTGCTTTGGTGGCAGTGTGATTTGGCATAGTTGAAGTTGATATGAGGAAGAGTGTCGAAACCAAAACTTTAAATATAACATTAGCAATAATATTAAATTTATTAGATTAACGTGGACGTTTAACGCTAAAATTTACATGAAATAAAATATTAACTGTTTTACCTTTATACTGTCATTATAAGACAAAAATTAAGCATTAAAAATTCTATATTGATATGGAGATAAAGGTATCAGATATTGAAACTTTAAATTCCATTGTACGACCATTACTTGTATTATTTTTATGAAATGTCCATCAATTTGTCATGCAGTAAGATTATTTTTAAAGTCCATCTGGAAAAATAAAACGGTATTACCGATTGTTATATTACAAATCAGTTGTGTCCAAGCGATATTGCCTTCTGGTTTAGCCAAGATTACTGAGCTAGAAATAGACCAACTTTTGTCTATAGGTGTCGAGCGCACACCTTAAAAATTTTAGTTAGTTCAAATCACTCGTAAATTAATTTCATAAAAAATCCTATCATTATCGATATTAAATATTTATCTGAATAAACGATAAAAGACATTTAATACATTAACATAAAAAGGCATTCATGTAATAAAACTATTTCGAATACCGCTTTGCCAATTTGCCGATTTTTTGGGGATTTTCATTTACACTTAAAAAGTTTAGTTGTATTCGCGCAATGTTTTATTTCACTACTACGTAACATATACGAAGTTGCATTCAAACCAAACTCAACAAGGGCATCTCCCCTACATGCTTTTCAATGTTCTAATTCCTTCACTTGGGAGAAATAACATTAAATTGCAGAGGTCTACACTACCAATGCTTTTCTACTAACGAACCGATAATTCAGGGGGAGGGCGATGCGACCATTTCCTCTAGTTCCTTGGGGTGGCAAGGATTTTGTGATTGCTACGATCATTTTTGTTTCGTTAAAACTGTTCATACTTTGTTCTTTGTCTACCTGTTACTCGGATAGTAAAAAATATATAACATTATATACATACATAACGATGAAATACAAACAATCATTGTACATTCGATAATGCTGCTTTTTTCTTCTTTTCTTTTACATCAGTAGTAACATTTCCATGTATTGGGGAACACATCTTCATTACAATCGCATATAAATATGTTGAAAGTTCAAAATTTGGGATATCTTCGTACTTGTAATAGGAAAACATTACGAAAGAGCATCGATAAGGTGTTGGCTATGGTATGGCGGTCATAGGTTCAGTTCCTGCCAAGGGCAGTTATATATATAGAATGTAAATTTTGATATGAAAATATAAATTAAAGTTGTATATAAAGTAGGAAACTATACAATATTATTAGATAACACAATATTAAAGATACATCATTAAAAAAAACCCTCGAGAAGTCTTTGTGTGTTAAAAAACGTTTAAAACGAAAACGTCTACGATCATTTTGGCCTTGAAGCAACTAGGCTGCTAAACAGGAATGTGTGAGGTTCATACGAACAGCTAAATTCGTCGTATAAATTAAATTATTCCTCAACTGGAGTGTTCTACAGTTTGCTCATGCCAATTACTGTAAAAATGGCGTATACCGAATCGTCACGTTTAAGAAATAAACATGATGTCACATCTTAATCCCTACTTACATTCCGCCTGATTCCTTAACTAACAGCCAAGTTCAAGTACATGAGTCAACGTTGTGATTCAGGTAGAACGTAATATTCTCAACGTCCTAGGTTGATTGATTTTAAAGTTTTTCTTATTCTATTTTTTTTTAGACTTCTGGGTTAAGATATATTTATAGATTTATTCTAATTATAAAGTGGAACAGGTAGTAAGTCTTTTTATCAATATATTTATCTAATTTATGAAATATTGAGCATCATAACATAGGTTATGAGCTAGCAACTCGAACAAAGGTTCGAGTGGCTAGTTTTATATAAAGAATAGTTTTATATAAATAATAGAAAGCTATCTTTTTTCGGCAGATATCTTAAGAACCATTTAGGTTAGGTTTTTTCGTAACATTCAATCAAACATTTTGGTCTTAACGATTTTATCATACAACGGATAAAATAAATAGCAAAGAAGAACGGATTGCAATAAATTATGTAACAAATCTAACATTTGACAAAAGTATTTGAAACTTAATATTTTTCTTTAAGTTTCTTTTATTTCTTTTTCTATGTTTCTAAAATATTATGAAATACATATAGAAATTTTCAAGTTATTTATATGAAACCCTGTCAGTTATAAAACCCCAACACAGGCGTTAAAGGACGTAGCATTTAACGTAACGCAATTATATAATCAAATCTTCTTCCGCTAGACATTACATCCTGTGCTTTCTTTCGAACTTGTCATATGAGTTAATAAAGCGAGCATTAGGTAATTGATATGGAGTATGATGAATATGGAGGAAGGCGTCCAGACAGTTTATTTCGTGTCTCATTAATGCCGACATAGAGAGAAAAATGTCATTTTATATCCATCTTATATGCCGAGAGCATTTCCGAGAGAGCACTAATGGTATAGTAATTATTTCGGGTTTTGTAAACTTTAATATAACAGATTTTGGTATGTAACAGTGGTAATATTTATATTTTGCTAAATGACACAGTTATTTCACTATTTTCTAATGTTATCAATTCAAGATGCTAAATTTCTGTTACGATTTTACATGCTTACCTACCTGGTTCTAATTTTATACATAAAACATTTTTTATGATCGCAAGCAAGTGGTAACACGTGTCCGTGTTAGAAATTGTTTGACCCATTTTACTAGCTTCACAATTTGCCCAGACTATAAAATAATAATTACGACCTCACTGGAACACACATGTGGTTTGTAGTATTAATTTATTGTTTACATTAACTGTATTTGAATTTATTAGGTGCGAACTATCCACGATCGTATATCAGTAGAAGTAAACAGTGGTGAAAATCAGTAGCATATTATTAAATGATTGATTTTATTCGATTTGTTTTTTTTTTGTTTGCTTCAAAAAGGTACGTCTATAATAAACATATCAAAACTCATCCCAAGATACTAACTACATTTGAGAGTCTCAATATTTCTAAATGAATGTGTATTGAACTGGATGTGAGCTTAATGGGTCATTTAAAATCGATATATTTCTATCTCGATGGTACGATGGTCTAGACTAGAATTTTCTCTCGACTGAATCTGGCCGAATCCAAACGGCTAGTAAAAGAAAGTCATTTTATATTTAAGAAATAATTTCAATAGTCAATAGTTTTATATTCAAAAATAAAAATCTATCGTGATCAAAGAGTTACATTTTGAATAATCAATGTATTAATTTGCTAATGTATAGCAGTGACTAGGCCGACAAGCTATAATGTTTAGCTCTATACGGAAAAGAGAATCTAGCAACTTCTGAACTGGTCTAAAGAAAAATTGGTGGGATCAGTCTGTGTGTCGAGTATCTGAAAATATAGAAACTAATCAGGCTTCTATTGAAAAGAAAAGAATCTCTCTTTGATATACATTATTATTCTCAAATTTACTGCCCCCGTGGCCTAGTGGTCCTAGGCCCGCGCTTTACAGATCGGAGGTTGTGGGTGCGAATCCCGCGGAGGGAAATGTTTTTGTGTTGTCCTTAGTTTGGTTAGGGTATTACAGCCTAATCACCTGATTGTCTAAAAATTAAGATGATCCATGTATCGGATGGGCATGTAAAAAGTCGGTACCGGTTTTTTATCGACACCGTCTAGCGGTAACTTGGAGAATTCGCTATTAGGAGATCGGTTTAATGTCACCACCTCTGCGCCTGCTCTCTCTCGTTGGCCGTGTCGGTCATTCGTCCCATCGAGCTATGAGAGTAAAGGAAGAGTGAGTGTACCTGTGTCTGCGTAAACGCTTGCAAAGATTTTCCTTTATAACACACAAGAAACCCAACCTAGATGTTAAGATAAGGACTACAAATGCCTTTCCCATTAAGCATATATCTAGACAGGTTAAATTTTAGCCATGAAATTTAACCTTTTTTAATATTTTCTTTTTTTTAAGATTCTTTAGGTTTATTTTAGTTGTTTGTCTCCAAAGGGCAACCCTCGTCACAATTGTTTTATCGTGTCATATGAATTACGAGTATGCCGTTTACCCAAGTTTGTCTTCTTTCCTTGTATATTGTATTTAACGGTGGTAGAGCCACGCAGCCATTCCCACTGCTGAATGGGCCGGCTCGAACCGGATTAGTACCACGACCTCACAGAAAATCGGCGTGAAGTGGAAGTGTCCTTGCTTTCGCATTTCGTCCGGTGAGTGAGGGGGCCGGTGGCCCACCCCCCTCCCTCCCCTCATTCCTTCTCCCACTTCCCTACCTACATCTGACTCCATCCATCCCTTCTTCACTCCCCTTCCTACCCATCCTCCTCCCTCTCCCTGTTTCAGAATTTCCCACCTTAAAGACTGGCAACGCATTTGCATGTTCAGTAATGTTGCAAATGTCCATGGGCGGCGATAATCGCTTACCATCAAGCGAACAGCTTGCTCGTTTGCCAGCCTACTACATAAAAAAAAAAAAAAATAGAATTTAGCTTAAATGGATTGAAAGATAATATACATTTTTTTTTTGTTTCAACCTCTTAGTTACCGAAGATGAAACATTTTGTCATAGGTTTTTTACTAAATCTGTAGGAAGACATTTTATTTGTATTTTGTACAATTAATTTACATTATTTACAGAATGTATAACATGTTTCACGGATGATGAATCTGAGATAATGAAAGTCAAATCGGGAAGTTCATTTTACCAGGAATGTAGATGCGAAGAACCAGTTCCGTCGGGCGTTCACTTGATGTGGATTGATATAAACGAACAAGAAGTACAAGAATTAGGGTAATACTTATTTATAATATTCCCTTAAAATTTTCTTACACTCCCATTTATATTTAAATTAACTTTATAATGCTTTCTATAAGACCAGGTACAAAATCGAACGTGTATACAGAATGGATTGATCGGAACGTGTATGGATTGTATATATCTAATGTCACTAAATCTATATCTGGTGCTTATAAATGCGTCACAGTCTTCAATGGACAACAATATTCTAAAATTTTCTACGTAGAAGCTTACGGTTGGTATTTCAACATACAATCGAATAAAATGAAATAAAATTAATTTGCTTTAATGAAATATTCGCCGTAGATCCGCCGTACTTTGTCAACACAGCGGAAACCCAATATGTAGTTAATGGAAGGGATGATATAGTCGTTTGTGAGGCAAGAGGAGAGACCGAACCATTTATAAGTTGGCATAAAGATGAAGATGGTTTTATTGAGGTAAAATTATAACCCTTAAGAAAACAGAGGATTATGTATAACTTTAAATTAATTACGCTAAATATCTTTCTAGATAGCGGATGATAACAAATATGAGGTCATCACCTCAAGAGGACTCGTTATTAAAAACGTGAGTAAGGAAGACAGCGGTGTATACAAATGTACGGCTTCAGACCTTGAAACTGGTGAAGGCATTGATCGAGATATCAAAGTAGAGGTAATGGCGAATATAGAAAATACTATGAATATAATAATTAAAATATAATTTTATCTCTATCCGAATTCAGAGATTTTGTAAGAAAAATAAATAAATACATTCATAGGCTTCAAATGTTGATATTTTATTTTCAGGTTGCCTACATGCCTACAATTGATGGCCTTATAGCAACGCCAGAAGCAACAGTTATTGTTGGAGAATCTTTAACTGTAGAATGTGTTGCCAATGGAATACCTCACCCTGAATATAAATGGCGAAAGATTTTAGAAGTTGTGAGTATTTTTGATATTTTCTAAAGTTTTCAGTTTCAGAAATTTACTACATAGTCTGTGATAAATGTGACAAGTTATCAAAACAATAAATGTTGTGTATTTAATTATTAATTTAATATTAAATTGCAATTCTATAAATGTATATGCGATAACAGTTCAAAAATTGGTATTATTACTTAATCCTAATATTGAGGCTTTAAATGCTACTATCAAAGATTGCTGATCGAGTGAGTCAGTAGAAACCAACTTGAAATATGAACTACATACAGTAGTTATTATTTATATATTCGTTTCCAGGAATCGTCAGAGGTAAATGTGACGTGGCATCAAATAGCTAATAGCATTGTATTCGACGGTGTCGTTCCGGAGGATAGTGGAATTTACGAGTGCACTGCTTTCAACGGTGTTGGAAATGCAACAAAAATGATAAGCATTGATGTAAATATTTTATTAAACTAAATTTTACTAACTTTTAGAATGTCTACTGCATTATTATTTGTGAATGAACTAAAATTCAGCACTCTATCCACATAGTCTATCAATTACAACAAATGTACAGAAAATGTTTTTGTAATGTCTAAGAAGTTGTGTATATATAATGATTATGTACGATGTTATCTCTTTATTTATTGTATGGGAGTAAGAACGTATTTTTTGTTAGACACAAGTAAATTATGTATGAGAATTAGTGTTATATAATAGATAAATATATTGTTAAGTTCTAAGACTTATTTGCTAAGTCCACCTTGGGTGAAACTACTGCACAGTTTTTTTACCACCAAGCCACTGCTTACACATTACTATGTGTAAGCACTACTTAGTACCAGTATGAAGGAAAATGTCATAATTACGAAGATATATAACATCTTACATCTCCGGGTGGTAGACAGAGAGCAGAGCTAAGTAGGTTCTTTGTGACCCTGTTTAGTTATGTGCAGGCGTGCTGTTTAACTTCTCGCATGGCTTTATCGTGTCATCACTTATATACACGAATAATTAATAGTTAAAAGTTGTTTTATTCATTTATTATAATTATTTGCATTCACTACTATACCCCCGCAACGCTCAAATTTAAAAATAAATTATTTGGGAATTATGTGCTAATTAAGATTTATAAATATTACTCCTTAGTAGGGTAGGCCAGGCGTTTGGGCTTGTATGGTAGTACCGCCACTGCTACTACAATATTTTATAATTTCTCTTGAACAACCCAGTTGATAAATAAGCAAAACATTCAATTATAGGTGTTCGTACCACCTGAAATCACACAGTTCATCAACGTATCAGTGATAGAAGGTGAATCGCCGCAGATTATATGCATAGCAACTGGAAGGCCAAGACCTAAAATAACAATAACATTTGAAGGAGATCCATCGGATGAAAATAGAGGGTAATACGACTAATAACTGCTCATAAAATATTAAAGCATACGAGCCATAGAAAGTAATCCTTAAAAATGTTGTACAGAATATCCTGGAACATGTGGAACTCGAGCAAATTTGAAACAACATTTCAATTATCATTCA
The DNA here is from genome assembly GCA_018247575.1 of Eurytides lysithous rurik. NCBI lineage: Eukaryota > Metazoa > Arthropoda > Insecta > Lepidoptera > Papilionidae > Eurytides > Eurytides lysithous. The sequence continues at coordinate 360 of DWHO01002138.1, read as the reverse complement.
GTCACGCGTTAAGGACACACCAAGGTTTTTATTACTGCAACGCAAGTAACGAAGGTCAGTATCAGATGTCACTGTAACAACGTTTTATTCAAAATTCAATTATAAATTAACATTCATTTATAGTTCTTAAATCATTGAATATCATTTTGATTAATTTTTTTAAACATTCAAAAAGTTTATAATATAAGTATAAGTAATATGAAAACGTTGCCAACTTTAAATTAGTCAAGATGTATTAAATTATAAATAATTGAATATTTCATTGTCATAAAATTACTGTGCAATGACTCGGCAATTACTTAATCTTTCAAATCCTTTTTTAATTAGTCGACTTTACGAGTGAGGAGATGTATATGTCAG
>DWHO01002137.1:0-13853 GCA_018247575.1 Eurytides lysithous rurik | reverse complement strand
GTCATGTGACCAAAAATTTTATATATCACTTATTTTAATATTTTATATATTAAAAAATGAGGCTTAGCTAGGTAGCGAAACGCAAACATTCTTCTATTCCACTTTATCATAAGGAAGATACCTAATAAATACAAGGACAAATCATTTTTTGTAGACAAATTAATTTTAATTGTATTCACCTTCACTTTAGCTTTCTTCAAGCATAACGCTCCCCTACACCCCAGATTACTTTCTAGTTCACTTTTGTAGTAGGATAATGTTGAATCCTTTAAAACGATAAACCTATCTTGCCAACCATGAATGTAATTCGTCCATTTACTAAGGTATCCACGAAGTTCTGCAGTACCGCCTTCATCTATATCTGAATTATCACTCACTGTTATATTTTCTTCGATCATTTTAAATATGTATTTAGAATGAAATTTCTAAAAAAAAACAAAATATAACTAAATAATATACACAATCTTGTTACACCTCTTATATTGTCGCTATGTCTATGACAGATACACAAAAACATAAACTGACGAGATTGAAGACATGTCATACGTTATTTACATTGTGCATTAATCGATAAACTTCGGGTTTTTAAAAACTAAATAATTTAAGTGTCATTTAAATTATTCTATTAAAATTCAAATGTTTTATATAACTATAAACATATTCATTTCGTTACTGGACAATTAATAAAATAAAAAATGTTATATGGTTAAAAAAAATCTAGTCTATGTAGTAGAGCTTACGAATTTCAATATCTTATTTTAGAGATCCTTATGTCGCGACATTAATCTGGTATTATTAAAATATGGAAAAATAAGTGATAGATATGAGATTTAAGATATAAGTTCAATAGAGCGGATATCTTCACGATTCACATTATCAGGCGCCAGCTACTAATTTTTCTGAATCTGTCAGTGCTTTTAGTTATGTTATGATAACTGCGGTTTATGCTTTTAGCCTATGCGGCTCTGTAAAGCTTCATCGGGCACTGCACCCGTGGAAGTGCTAAGTTTCCGGTTGGATAAACCCTACTGCTGCAAGGCAGATGCTTCTAATCTTCTAGTCAGTTATATTAAGCCATCGAACTAACAGCATTTTATTATTGACACAAAAAACACTATATTTTTAATGATCGTTCTTGTCTGGTCTTCTATTCTTATTAAAAGCGTAGTATGATAATTAAAAAATGTATCTCCATTTTTTTGTATGGTAAAATTTTTGAATAGTTTATTTTAACAAGCAACCCAATCGCTATGATATTAATATTCATGTGATAAATGTTGAAAAACATTTTATCTATGGTTTTAAATCATTTTTTCGGTCTATAAACTTGATTGGTTAAAATTAAGTAGCCGCCAAAACGTTTTAATAACAACCAATGAGAAGTCCTCTTGCTAACTTTAACGCACTATTTCCGTTCAAGATGGCCGACAAAACTATGCCTATTTCTATTTCATCTGAAAAGCCCGTAAAAGTGGTAAAATTGAAAGTAAAACAGGGTGTTTTTGTGTCACATGGCCAAATACTATTTTCATACAGCGATTCTTCTGGCAAGGATAATAAACTGAAGAATTTTAAAACAACTCGCGGTGGTACTATCTTATCGATCAAGGTGAAAGAAGGAGACATCGTAGAACCTGGGTAAGTGACGTCACATGTTTTAATAATTTACGGATTTAAATACTAAATACAATCAAATTTACAAAGGATAATTTAAAGATTTTTGCGTGTAAACTTAATATTAAAAGTTAGCCTTTTGATAAGACAAAAGACATCCTCATAGCAATAGAAAACCCATACATGAATTTGCGCGGCAAAGTGCAAACAACACTATAACAGTACATTTTTTTCTAAATACTGTAAATAATAGCCTATATTTGCTTGAATGAATTCTTTGTTATTGACCACTTTAGTTGTAAATAATAGACTACTTCACGCAATACCTATTTCTTTCTACTGACCTCTTAATTTTGTCATATTATTTGTATAGTGCCATAGAGCCCATTCGACTTAATTATTTTATATGATAGGTTTTATGAGTTTATATTAGCAATTAAACTCGAATACAAAATTTTAATTCTATGACAAAACATATTTTATTTGACCAATTGTTTCGAACGTTTCAGGGGATGTATAGCAGATTTAGAAGAATGCAGGCACTCAACTGTAATGAAAGAAATATGTGCAGAATGCGGAGCAGACCTACGTGCAAAAGAAGGGGTTAAGCAAGATGTGGCCATAGTTCCCATGGTCCACTCTGTACCGGAGTTAAAGGTAATAGTTATTTAAGTAGTATATTTAACACAGTGATTTTAAAATTAACAGATTAATACTCAATATATGCAACACTTTTTTGTTTTACAAGTGTATTATGCTGTGAATGGTATATCATTTATATTCCAGGTTTCTGAAGAACTAGCCCAGAAATTAGGTCGGGAAGACGCTGATCGTCTCTTAAAAGATAAAAAACTGGTTTTACTAGTTGATCTTGATCAGACCTTAGTACACACAACAAATGACAATGTACCACCAAACTTAAAGGTAATTAAAGAGGTATTTGGCTTATTTACTGTAATAATTTATTTACTGTTATAAGTTTTAAAAATAAAATTAAATGTGAAGACCTAATAAAGCATAAATTGTTAAAACACGAAACTGATTGATTTTTCCAAATATTTTAAACTAATCATGGAAATAGACTAAAATAGTAATTTGCAATAAAATGTACCATAGAAAAGTCTTTTAAAATCTTTTAAAAGCATAAATTTGCATCTAGAGCATCATCTGCTCAGGCATCTAAACTCATGTTCTCACTCAAGAGAGCTTAATATTGGAATAATTTTTTTTACTTTTTTTTTTAATAAATTTAGGCTTAATTTTATTTTTGTATATATTTTCAAGGATGTTCTACATTTTTTTCTTCGTGGGCCTGGTAATACAGGACGGTGGTGCCACACAAGATTGAGACCCAGAACCAAGTTGTTCTTGGAATCAGCTTCCAAAAACTTTGAGTTACATGTGTGCACATTTGGAGCAAGGCAGTATGCACATGCTGTGGCAGAGTTGCTTGATCCCGAAAAGAAATATTTCTCACACAGGATACTGTCAAGAGACGAATGTTTTGATGCAAGAACCAAAGCTGCTAATTTAAAGTAACTTTTTTTTCAGTTTTTTGTTTATTATTGCTTATTTAAATGACAGTTATGTCATTAGATATTGGAAGTAAAGTAATGTGTAATATTCTTATTAAAGCCTTATTGCTCAATGTGCTGAAATAATTTTCTTTGCTTTAAATAATAGCTGAAGAGAAAAATGGTTCATTTAAATAGAAAGGAAACCTTTAAAATTTGTTGATGATTAGGTGGTGACTGTTGTGTTAATAAACATCTGCAACATTCACCCTATTACATACTATCTTACGATTTATAGATTAGAAAGAAGATATAGTATTGGGTCCCCAAGCCACAAATATTTAATATAATTTAAAAAGAAGAAAATATAAATAAAAAGAAAGTGTTATATAATAATAATAACACTTTCTTTACGCCAATATTCCTCATAATCATTTATATACTTGGATACATACATACATATTCATTTTAGTTTTATGATATGTGGATAAGTTGGCCTTTTCAATCAGCAGTAATGATGATGATAAATACATAACTATTCTTTGGGCTACACCTTCTTTTGTTTGTTGTGTGCGATTTTAAGTTATTAATATTTTAGGGCATTGTTTCCTTGCGGTGACAACATGGTGTGCATTATAGATGATCGAGAAGACGTTTGGCGACATGCTTCAAACCTCATCCACGTCAGGCCATATTCTTTCTTCCAATCGACTGGTGACATCAATGCGCCACCTCCATTGGGTAATATATATTTCTGTTTTATTATTTTATGTCAATAAACTTTCCATGGTATCCTATCACAAAAAAATGTAATATGATTTTATCATGCCCCTTAACATATACTGTATGATATATAGCCCTAATTGGCTCATTTGTCCTCAATGTGATTTATTAAATGTATCAATAGTGAATAAGTCATACTTAATGAGTATTTGGTATTAATTTCAAGTTAATTATTTCTTCTATGGAGAAAGAATAGAATAGAAGTCATAATAATATGGGCTACCTTATATGCAAAAAAGGTATCTTCCCATAAACAGGAATTTAAAGTAAAAATGGATTGAGATACAGGTCACAATTAATTATTTTTATGACTTCATAAACAATCCTAAAAAAAAAGTGGGTCCTTCTGAAGACTTTCTTATATTTAAGCTTTTTGAGAAAGACAGATACAAGGACTATAGATGAAATAACTTTATTATTATTATCTTGTGTTGCCTGTTATACTTCGTAAAATTTGTGTTACATTATTGTTAACAGTTGAAGAAAAACCAAAATTAACAAGTGGAAAAAATGGAGCACAAATACCTGTTGATCAGGAAATGCCTACGTTAGATGCTGAGCCTGAGAAAAATGAAGCTGAAGATATAAAGAATAAAACTAATATTGATAATGACAAAAAAAGTGAAGGCAGCAATGGCAAAATTGTTGATAAGGAAGTATCAGAGAAGAACCAGAATGAAAAAGAAGCATCATTAGATAATGTTGAAGATCAAAAGAAAAGTGAAGAAAAGGAAGGTCAGGAACCACAGTGGGTTGAAGCAACAGATGGGCAAATAGAGGTGGAAGACCCTGATGACTACCTCATATACTTAGAAGATATTCTAAAAAGGATTCATAAGTAAGTTGATAAGTAAACATTATAGCAATATTGGGATTGAGAAAATATCTATTTCATTATATTTTTGATTTTATTGCTTTTTAAATGTTCTTGAATTAATAAACCAAGTAATATGTTTCTAATTAAGCTAATTTTTGCCCAGAATTAATATAAACTTTTAAGTTTATTCAAACCATATCCATATCAAGCACTGGTGCTTAACGCCTACAAATTAATTTATGACTAATAATGTACATTTAACTTACATAAATTGAAATATGTGATAACTTTAACCCAATCGGTAGACAATGGGTTTGCCTTCACTTTTATTCACCGAATCTTTATGCAGACCTTTAATAGCCCTTTTATTTTTCAGGCATTTTTATGACTTGTATGAAAATATGGGTCGAAAACAGATTCCAGACTTAAAAACAGTTATTCCAGATGTGAAGAGCAAAGTACTGGCTGGTGCCAGTTTAGTTTTTAGTGGTTTAGTACCAACCCATCAAAGATTAGAGACTTCTAGAGCCTATTTAGTTGCTAGAAGTTTAGGTGCTGAAGTCACACAAGATTTTACAGATAATACAACCCACTTAGTGGCAGTTCGTTCAGGTAAGTTCAAAATATAAGTAGTTTAATTTAATTAACTTAATCTTATATGTAGTATTTCAGTATGTTTTCATTTTATACCTTAGGTACTGCAAAAGTGAATGCAAGTAGGCGAATGGGAGATGGTAAAATGAACAAACTGTTTGTTGTCACTCCAGAGTGGCTATGGACTTGTGCTGAAAGGTGGGAAAGAGTGGATGAAAGACTTTATCCCCTACAACGTGGAGGACAGGTAAACATGTTGATGGTTGTGTTTGTATTTGAACTCAACATTGATAACATTTAAAAAAGAATGGAGAAATATTGTGCATTTATAGTATGTTAGGCTTTTAATCTAAGGTTGTGTGTGTTTACCATTTTCGCATTATTTATGATTAAAAAAATTTTGGCGAGGAGTAGTAGTAGTACTACTCACCAAAATTTCGATAGTATCAACTAATTTATTTTACAAAATTAAAGAGGAGTTATTAAAACAAATTCTGTGCAAATCATCTCACTTCCATTAGATTTCATGAGTTATATTTGTATAGTTGTTGTTGTATTGTTTGTGTATATTTATTAGTCTATTATATATTTTTAATTGCTTCTATTACACCTACCACAGCTTTACTCCACTCCCCAGGTTGACTGGTAATGAATGCCATATGGCATTAAGTCCGCGCTTTATAATATTGTTTATTGGTTTGCAATAAAGCTTAAATAAATACATAAGTGCTTGAGAAAAATTGTGAATACAAAATTATTACATTGAGAATAAGTTATGCTAGATAAAAAGTAATTTTTTTTTATTAAATATATACCAACTAACATTATTGATCAGATGGGATGTCCACAGAGCAGTTCAAGAAGACCACCTGCACACTGCAGTAGCCCACCCCCAGCACCGCCCGTAGCGGCACTACGTAAAAGAACTCCATCGGGCCGTTTTATGGATACCATCAACCCACTTCTGTCATTCTCAAGTGATGACATTGCAGATATGGATCGCGAGGTGGACAATTTTGTTTCAATCTAGAAATATTTGAAAATTGGTTTAATTTCTAGGATTGCACCATTAGATCTTTATAATATTTGACTTTAGTAGGTGTGTGTTATGTTCCTAGAGTTAGAAGAGTAATGCTAAATCAAATCCATACAAATGAAGCTGTAAGCATGAGCTATTCAATTTTTAAAAAGGTCATATTTAATTACAAAATAAGTTAGAAGACTTAATGTGATTTCATAATATGTATCATTGGTTAATTTTTTTTTTTAAATTTGTTAATGATGAATCACTGTCAATGTAGCTTGCAAATATGCTCTGTAACAATGTATGTAAAGAATCATTTTTGTTTTTGTGATATTTGTATACACATTTTACAAATCCGATTTATCAAAATCATAATTTTATTGTAATTTTTAGGTGGAAGACATATTTAATGAATCTGATGAAAGTTCATCAGATAGTGAATCTAAACAACAAGATGATCTTGATGATGAGAAAAGTTGTTCACAAGATAGATTAATGACATTAGAAACAGAAGAAAGCTCTCAAGAGCGGTTACACGACCTAGACGGTTCCAGTGATACTGAAGGTGACATAGAGATTTTATACCATACATTGGTAGTCAAATTTGTCTTTGGAATTAAAATATTTTACAAATGTTTACAGATGATCCTCCAAGACCCAATAAAAGACCAAGAAGGTCATCACCAAACTCAGAGGATGACGGACCACCTGATGATGATGATAGCTCATGGAACCTAATGGGAGCTGCACTTGAAAGAGAGTTTTTGGCACAAGATTGATGCCAACAGTGTTTGCAATCTACTTAAAAATATATTATTAAATACCACCTTTGGGCTAATAAATTTATGTTTTTGGTTTATACTTTTTCTTTTCTATGAATCCTTTATTAACCATCTCAAACTCGAAAGAAAAAACTTATGCGACATAACAAAATTAAAGCTCATGGATAGTGATTTCTTGAGTTTATGCTAATACTACAAATTATTAAACTGAAACTAGCTTATGGATTAATCAATTTTATCATGTTTAATTTGATTTTAAATTTCTGACAATTAAACACTTAGATTCACGACCCATGACACTATAAACATGAAATCCTTAAATTAGTTTTGTTTTAACAATATCATGGATTATACTGCATTTATGTTTTATTTAAATTTTTAATATTTCAAATAATATAACAAAATCATAGGAAAACCTGAAGTTCTTTTTATAGATAAGGCTGACAAACGAACAACAGAAGCAAAAACACTTCCATTTTGTGCCAATTATCTGTGAGGCCGTGGTACTAATCTGATTCAAGCTGGCCCATTCAGCAGCAAGAATAGCTGTGTGGCTCTACCACTGTCTGAAGTGATAGATGTCTTGGTGTCATTATTAATTGGGACAAGCATCATATAAAATTTATTCATACATTACAATATTTGTAGTAAACTATCGGAAGATAATTAGCTATAAAATCTAATCTACTAGGTATGGGGCCAAAAACACTAGCTGTGGTTCCCAATTAACATTTAGATTTGACAGAGAAGAGGACCAACCCTTTTGTTACCATTAGCAACAATAAATTTATTATGTAAACCTTTTGAGTTGTGACAACTTATGGATGTCATAAAATTGTTATCTGAAGTGGCCACACAATTCGACCTCTGGGTTAAAATAAAAACAGTCCCAAATAACAGAAGAATGGCAACTCTACAATATGGTGATGATTAGAGAACAAATAGAAAAAATAGACAATAACTTATAATAATAAAGTATTTTTATTTTTACTACTCTTTAATTTTTTACAAACTATGCTTAAATCTTATATCAACTTATGTGACATACACATGTTAATAAATATTAAATATAGATACTTATATTGCATAAGGATCATTCTCATCAAAAACATGAAATTTGGTGTATGTTGGTTTGGATGTAAAATCTTTCTTTCCGTCTTGCCATCCCCTGGGTGGTGCTTTTTTATATTCAAATGTAGACTCCAGTTTTCCATATAGCTCAGTTTGTTTCTCAATATCTTCTCGATATTTTTCTTTGGCTACTTTCTTACCAGTAATTGGATCAGTTACATCACCAAATGGATAAACAACTTCTTTAACTTGATGTGTTATGAGTTTTGTTAGTTTACGGGGTAAAGCCTCAATAAGCACAATATCCCCTGTCTTGCACTTTTTTTCGGGATCATAACAATAGTAGAATTCATCTTTTCTGAAATACTTAAAAAATGGAATAAGAAAATATGACAATAATTGCAATCTTTCCAATTAAGTCGATCAACATTTCCGTTTTTATCAACATAATAATAATTATATAGAAATAAAGTCTTACCATTAATAAATTTTCATCTAATTCTAACCTCTTCACTCTAATTTTAGTGGCATTTTGCTTGACTGTCGGTACGCAATGACCTAGTAGTAACAGTTTTCTTACGTTCTCAGCTACGTTACGGGCCATTTTAAGCAATGTTTTATGATAAAAATGTATGTTATAACATGTCACCAAAAATAATTCCTGAAAACAAGTACAATTTATAATATCAGACTGTCACTGCTTATTTGACACTTGCACGAGATTATGGCCGTGTTCCGATATATATTGCGGATACTGTAAAATATGAAGGCAATCAATATACTCTAAAGACAATTCTTTTTAGTTATGGGTACTGGTAACAGCTTAAATCGGAACCAGTTAAAAACAGTGAAAATCAAAATTAATAGGATGGAATTACATATCCCCCAAATTTAAATTAAAACAAGTCATGAAAATATTCCTAATGTGTTTAGTTTCATAATGTAAGCAAAGCTGTGATGTTAATTGTGCTCAAATCAGTTCTGTCCAATTTTTCTCCAACAAACTATTCTGGCCTCAATAAACCGGAATAGTTAGTTTGGTACCAAAACCCATTTACTTTTTGATTGTTAATCAAAATACAGTCTACAAATCTTAAATGCACTTATTTCTTAAAAAATATAACATATCAGTAAACGGTTAATGATTGACGATCGATTTCTTCATTACCTTATAACATGATTACAAGCTGTCCGAGACTCTGACAGTTCGAATCGACGATCATTCGTCACAACGATCCGCTCAATGGAGTCACTGAAGACTGTTTTTATGTGGGCCAGTTCACAACCTGACGCGAGGCGAATATCGTACCAAGAGCGTAGAATTATCGTACATGGGCCGGAATGGGTCTAGAATTATTGTACAAATAAAAAATAATGTCCAAAATGTATAAATCAATGAAATTAAACTCAATATTAATATTTTTAATAATGCTGATCGTTTATAACTTCTAAACTACCGTTTCAAAATCAAAAGAACTTTTATCAACTATCCGATTTTCCCTCATCTCAAGATTAATAGTGGCGCCAACATTTGAAATTCTTTCGGGAAAACTGCATTGTCCCTAAATTCAGAATAGACAGAATCATTTCTAATTTACAAAAAAAATTAAACTACAGTAGGTTACTGGTAAATAAATCTAAGGACTGTTTCGTTTTCTTTTAATTATATTCTCTATATTATTAGAATATTCTAGTCAACAAAAAATATAAATATCAAAGCAACCTTTTTTGGTCGGAGGGCCGCAGTTTCCAAAAGGGCCATGGAGAAGATAAAGTATATATTCAAGGTTCAAATCATGTTCTAAACGTGAATTATGTTTGCAACATAGAAATTTCTAAATAATTAGACATTTTTATTATCCTTAAAGCCTTGTTTCTAGCATTTAAAAAAAATACAAAAATAAATTAAAATTTTACTTGCCTCGAGGGCCGCATGCGGCCCGCGGGCCGTGGGTTGCTCATCCCTGGTTTAGACATAATCTTCATTTTACAGAGGAACAAAATATTAATCATACAATTTTCTCTTCTAATCTTAAAATTATCATTGGCATTCGTTTCAGATCATCTCTATTTTCTTACTTAAAACTGCTCTGTCCGGGACATATAACTTTTAAATAAAATCCCCTAAAAATATCCCCAAAAATATTAAATTTAGAAGGAAAGCCCCTAAGTTGGGAACACTGCGACGATATCGATATCATTTTGCTGGAGTCGACAAGATGACACATAATTATTACTTAAGTAAGGAATGAGCCAACCGATGGCACTGCGAGCATACAGAAAAATCATTCATTCATCATCAGAATTTTCAAAATTTCCATCATAATGTACATTGTGAAATTATCGTACAATCGGCGTACGATAATAATGTTCTATCGTACATCGTACATGGACCTGAAATTATCGTACGGTTCCGAACACTGATCCGAAAGACAGCGCAGCGAATGCTATGCCCCCCACCCTTCTAGTCCCGCCAAAAAATGAGTGACGTTAGTTTAAAGTTTAAAAATTTCCGCTGTACACCTTCTATGTATAAGATGTTTCATAATAGGTGCATATAAAATGTCTACCTTACTTGAATAATAGTAAAGGTAATTAAGATCTATTCACACTTGCTTTCAAGATTATATAGTATCTGAAAAAGTAATCCCAGTACTACTGAATTTTGCGATTTAAGTATATCCTTATATAAATTATTTTTTCGAAAAATATCATATATTAAATTAGGCAAGTATCTTGCATTATACATACGTCGATTTAAGTTGTAGCAATAGTCTATATGATTATGCTAATACAGTATACAGTTCCAGATTTTTAATTTACGACTATAGGTGTGTATGCGACCTTGTTTCTTTCTACGTTTCTTCTCATTTTAAGTGATGTATTTTTAGGGTATTTAAACTTATACTATGCCGATGCTGGATTTTCTACGGTTTCACGTTATCTAAGTATTAATATTAATGAGTATTTACCTGGTATTTATATATATCCCTTTACATAAAAATAATTAAAGCTCATTGTAATGATGACTAACTTTAGACGAGGGTAATGTTTAATACCTCTTTCAACTCGTTTAACTATCTCTTATTTTTCCTTTTTCTGTTTTTCTCTGTTTTTCTTTGAGTAGAAAAAGAAGTTTGTTAAAGATATATATTTTTTGTGTAAAGCGCTGATAATTATGATAATTAATTAATATTTGTCTAATAATGTTATATTGTAATGTACCTTATAGTAAATAATTTTAAGGCAGGAGTTGCGAGGAAAACAACAACAGAGCAGAACGAGCAGAATAATGTGTGATGTACATTAATATTAATTACATGTACATAACTATATAATATGTAATATATACTTTGATAGTGTTTCCTAATTTTTTGATAAATAAACGCAGTTTTAAAAATTAACTACTCGACACATATCGCCAATATATGTTCTTATACCCCAAGGAAATGAGTTGAATGTTGAATGAGTGAGACGAATTATGTCGCAAGGGAATGAATATAAAACGTAATTAATATATGTATGTGCGATAATTTTAATTGGCAAAGGCAATTTATAGCAATATGATATAAACTTTAATATTTCAACGTAAATAATAGGTTCCTGCACCAAACACTAAATCTAATAAACGTCTTTAGGTTCCTCATTTTTTTCCAAGCAATATATATTTTTTTAGAAAACTAATGGATTAATTTCTACGATTTTAACACAAGCAAGGGGGTATTCATATAGACTAAAATGTATTATTTGTGTCTCTTAGCGGTGAAAATTTTCTAACATTAGCGGTTAATTCAGGTTGTTTCATTTATTATCTTTCTACTATATCATGTCTTTCACGTCGAAAAGTAAATGTAAACCTAAACAATTTCTTTGTTATATCCTAAAATTTGACCATTTAGGTCAGTAGCAGTAAAATAATCTCCTTGGTTCATTATTGGGTGTTAGCATTTCATAATAGGCAGATCCATATTTATATTAATGTTTTATTATAAGGCTGAAAAGTTAAGATTTTTTTATCCGCTTTTCTATTAAGGGAAGCGAAGTGTTGGTATTATTATATACGTATATGAATATTGCCTGGCTGACAAAATTCGATCCGGAATTCAATTGTTCACAACATTTTTTTTCTAATAAGGTTTATTATTTTCAAAATTAATATATTATGTTCGTGTTGTAATACTTAATATAAAATAAGAAAAGCATTTGGGAATTTAAGCGAAAAACGAACTTAACTTTCTGGTCCTTGATTATAACAACGAGTATACATATATAGGTACGATACGGTAGAGCGATATATGTTTGTCAAACACGTGCATTATAGTGTTAGGTTACAACTTGATTAACAAGAATACGCGACGCCTGTTCTTGATTGAAATTTAATATCAATTTTAATGTCATAATCATACTTTAAAATTAAGGCTATAATCCCTGTTTACGCAATAATTTATTCTTTGTTATTCATTCTATCATGGTATGTTTGAAACAATATGCAACCTGTTATTAATAAAATAATTTAATGTATTTATACAGCGACCTAAACCAAACGAGATGGAAAATATAATGTTCAAAATAACACATTAAAGGTAATATAGAATAAAGCCTAGATTTAAGGCTACTTACAGAAAATGGAAGGGCCATGTTTAAAAATAAAATTCTGCAAATTCCAGGAGATATTCATGTCGTACAATACAACACCTCTCCTTACATTTCCTGCGTTTTCTCTAAATGAAAACTGGATAATGATTAAAATATCGTATGTGCACATATCGTTACTTGTTTTCTTTGAATATTATCGAATTGAAACTATTTAACGAAAATCATTTGACATATATTTTTAATGAAATTAATTACCTAATTTAAAAACAACTCTTTACGTTCGAACAATGATAATGTCTATTTTAAGTGATGTATTTTTAGGGTGTTGATATATTTTGTATCAACTGTTTTCAGAGCACCACTTAGGCGCTTTACGACACGGACATGGCAGGCACGTGTGGTTTGAAGTAGCTGGTGCTCCCACTGATGCTTCTTCTTTACTGACAGCAGAGCTACGAGTGCATCAGGCACCAACGCATACAGAAGATCCGGCCAGTCTATACACAGTGGTCGCGCATAGAGTGCTCAGCGTCGATAATGTTGGGTAAATATTGTTTCATCAATCTATTTAACTTTTGTTCTGTTTTTGTATTTAACATTTGTTCATCGTTCAATAATAAGCCGAGAAAAAGGTGTGGCAGTCAGTTCTTTGCATAGTTTATATTTGTGCTCCGCATATGCACAAGAATATTGAATGCATAAGTCGTAAAGATAAAATACAAACTTCGTAAAAATTATAGTATGGTATATATTGTATATCGTTTATATGTTAAGTGTAAATTGTCTTTTTTTAAAATTGAACATCGTGGAACATTAAGTAATTTTCCACGTTATATAAATATAGTTTATGCAATAATTAACTTTTATGTAATTTTGGAAAAAATCGTCTAAGGTAGAGTAAGGTAGTCAGATCAAATCAAAATATATTTATTCAAGTAGGCCCTTACAAACACTTTTGAATCGTCATTTTTACATTTTGTCCGTGAGAAAGCTACTACCGGCTCGGAATGCAGTTCTGTTGAGAAGAGCCGGCGAGAAACTCAACAGTTGCTCTTTTA
>DWHO01002136.1:0-13856 GCA_018247575.1 Eurytides lysithous rurik | reverse complement strand
TTTACATGCCCATCCGACGCATGGATCATCTTACTTTTCAGGCAATTGGGTGATCAGCCCGTAATGCCCTAATCCAATTAAGAAACAACAACACAAAGTCATTGCCCTCCGCGGGATTGGAATCCACAACCTTCGATTTTGTAAAGCGCGGGCCTATACCACTAGGCCACGGAGGCAGTCAAAGGCTAGCCGTATACCACGGGCCGGCAGTGTTTGGGTTTCTCTTGGCTTCTCCGTGCGTGACTGAACCCCTCCGCCACGACAAGGCGAGAACCCGTCGGAGGGGAATAAGACGGTATCTGCTACACAGATGTAGAGTGCGTCAAACAATCTATGAGATGATGTCTTTGAATGTTTTGTCATCTTATTTAAAAATCATTAACATATAGCATAGGACTTTACTGAATTCTCATCTTCGCAGCCTAAGTTGAGGGAATGCTGTCAAAGAGCTGTCCAATTGACTCAATTTAAATGGAAAGTTTCCGAGCATTAATTAAGACGTACTCGGAACGGCTGGACGGTTGCCAATTCGCCCAATGTAGCCAGAATTAACAATTCCGAACTTAATTCGCAGCAGCTGAGTCGGAGCGCACTTAAGAAGTTGTCGCTTTACGCGTTGTCAAAATGTTCCGTTTTTTCGCAGCATTGTGTTGATTGGATCGATTGTTTGTCTAGTAACTCGGTCGTACAAACAAACGGACTGATTGAAAAGAGTAAGTTGAGTTTTCAGTTGAAAATTGGGCCTTTATTATGGTGAATTAGTGAATGAATCATATCGGTATTTTCATACAAATGCATCAAAATAAATTTGTTGAAACCAATTTACAGGCTTTAATCGCGTTTAATTTGATTTTAAGTTCCGAAAACTTTACAGAGCGATGGTCACACACATTTGCTAGGTTTTTTTTTTGTTTTACATAAATTTCACACGGACAAACGCCCGGATCCGGAACAATTATTTGTAGTTTATAAAAATAAATGTAGCTAGATAGATATACGGTGGTAGAGCCACGTAGTTGCACACGCTGCTAGATGGGCCGGCTCGAACCGGATAAGTACTATGACCTCACAGAATATCGGCGTACAATGGAAGTGTTTCGTCCGGTGTGTGAGGTGGTCGGTGGCCCATCCCTCTCCCTTTTCTTCCTCCCTCTCCCGCTCCCCTTCCTATCTCTTTCTCCATTCCCAAGGGGTCCCCTATTGCTCCCCCTCTCACTCCTTCTCCCTCCCCCTTTAAAACATTTTCCTCCTTAAACGCTGGCAACGCATTTGCTAGTTCTATAATGCTCTAAAAGTCCATGGGTGGCGGTGATCACTTACCATCAGGTGAGCCGCTTGCTCGTTTGTCAGCCTAAACCATTAAAAAAAATATTTGTCCCGGATGGGATTCGACACACGATCTACGACGCGGAAGCCAATAGCTTAGCAACTGCGCCAAATGGGTCATGCTTATTAGCTTATAACTATTAAACTTGAATTGTACCATACCAACACTGCAAGATTTCAAGACACCATAAACTAGCGCTGCGTGGATCCGACCGAAATAAATATTTGAAGGTTTTGGAGGTAACCCAGTTTGTCTGACATTGGGACGTGAGCCGTCTTTATCTGTCCCATGACAACGTACTGAGTAAAGTATTTGAAACGTCGGGAATTTAATAGCAAATTAAACGCGACAAAATTTGTAAATTAATTTAATTTAAAAAATGTGTAATATTCGCGTAAATACAAGAAATCATATTTATTCAAATAGACTTCAATGAGTGCTTTCGAGTTGTTATTTTTAGATTTTAGGCCGGCGAAAAAGTTACTATCGACTCGAAATGCAGTTCTAGTAAAAAAAAGCTGTTAAAAAGCCAGCAGTTTCTCTTCTAAAATATCATTACAATGTTTATAGGCTTCAGTCATTAAAATAATTTTAATTTTAGTTTTAAAACGCCCAAATGGTAGATCACAGATCTTGTGTAATTTCATTATAAACGCCTATACTCAGGCCCATGAAGGACTCTCTTTGGCAACGAAATCTGGACGTTATAAGCTTTTTATAAGTACATCAGCTTAAAGTGTTAACATTGTTGATTGGTGTAGTGGTTAGTGCCCATGACTGTAAAACCTAGTTTGATTCCCAACTAGGATAAAATATTTATGCGATGAGTAGAAGTGTTGGTTCTATGTCTGTGTGTCGACAATCTATATATGTATGCATATAAAAGTATATAAGTATGAATCTCAGTCGTCTGGTTATCTTAGTACAGACTGCCTAGTCTGGGATCAGATGGCTGTGTGAGTGTATAAACGAGTTTACATTACGACATCAATATATACTCCTATATAAATATTTTTTTATGGATTAGGCTAACAAACGAGTAAGCGGCTACCTGATGGTAAGTGATCACCGCCGCCCATGAACATTTTCAACATTATTATACATAACATAGTTTGCAAATGCGTTGCCAGCCTTTAATGGCGGGAATTGTTGAAAGAGGGAGAGAGGAGGAGAAAGCTAGTGAAAAAGGGGGGATGGAGAAAAAGGTATTGAAGGGCACTCCCCTCAATACCATTTTCTAGACAGGGAGAAAGAAGCGAAAGGGGAGGGAAGAGATGGGCCACGGGCCATCTCACTCACCGGATGAGACCTGAAAACAAATACACTTCTATGAGGTCGTGTCGTTCGAGCCGGAACATTCAGCAGCGGGAACAGCTGCGTGGCCCTACCACCGTAAAAAAGAATAAATCATTAATGCACAAGGAAGTAGTACTCGAAACATGAAATTGTTCTCACCGTTAAAACTTTTGATAGCGAGCCCATTAATATCTTACCACTTGGACATCATAGAACATATTTTGTGTGTGCAAATATTGCCGTCAACAATAAAACGGTCGTTTCCCGTGTTATGTTTTTTCGCGTCATGAATTTGATAATCATACAAACAAAAAAATATAATTTATTAACTTTAGCATAGGTGTCTGATATGAGTCCGCGATTTCATGTTCCTACAACTCCCCGGTACTTACAGCTTGTTTATTATTGAGCAAAATAAAGAAAAATATCTCATCATATGATACTTTTTTTCTAAAGATATAAACTGACGAAACAAACAAGTGCTGTAAGTGACACGTTTGCTTATAATTATCTAATAAAAATAATGTTAGATAGGCGTATAAGATGTACCCAGTTGGGTTATAAATTCTATCACATAATAAAAGCTTCTGACTTTTGCATATTGGCGATAAAGGTACTTATTGAATTCGACTTTCGAATGTTTAAAAAAAAGGTATGCATTATTTTAAATTTCATTTCTTTTAAACATCATTTATTTTAATATGGAGTAGACGCTCAAAGAAGACCGAATTGCGGTTATCGCTTTGCATCGGAGCGATTACGTGCCAAATCCGATTATGGAACTACAGAAAATTTGGTATATAATCAAAATATTCGTTTTCCTTTCCAATAAACGATATAATGAAAATTCTAGCGTAGAGACAGTAAAAGATGTCGCCCTAGCACTGTTACAACTCTAGCAGTGATAAAAGATGTGAAGACGCGAATCCAAAGAAATCCCGTGCGTAAGCAGAAACAGTGAAAAGGGTGTCGAACGACTTAGAGTTTCGAGCTTATTGAACAAAAACAGAAGATCGTTTGGATGTATATTTAATAGTCCTGAGACTGAAGAGATCCCGTGTTTTGTTGCAGCGGAATGCGGGAAAAAACACCTTGAAATTCTTAATTCAGGTGAAAAAAAAATCGGAAAGGAGAGAACATTGCAGCTCTCCTTTCCGATTTTTTTTTCACCAACGAGGCCAATTTCTATCATCACTCGTGGTTTGGCTGGAAAGAACAATGTTTGAATTTTAAGCTCCAGTTGTGGGCTGGGGGTCTTAACTAATTAAAACTGATGTTAGATATAAGAACTGTATTTGCCAAATTACAATTTATTAAGACCGGCGCGTGCGTTCGCTGATATGCAAGGCGGGTAAGTGGTGCGGCTGCATATGGTAATGAGATTTGTGCTGTCGGCACCGCCCCCCGCACCCCGCTAGCGAGCGCAAACTGTGAACAATACAGTCCTCACAAACATTGTTGAACCTCTTTTTCATTCCAAGTTCAATAACAGCAAAATTGCAGCATAAGTCTGCACTAGCTGCGAGTGAAAAGCACTCAAGACTGGCTGGCGGCGCCTGACATCCGACACCATATCTGAAGACGATCCGCCACGCAGTTTGAAGGCTGTCATTCAAAATCACAGCGGTCATATTTAGTAAGCTTCGTCAGCACACGAATTATGTTAAAGGAACTTACTAATAGTTCCTTTTGGTATATAAATGGCATCTGTAAAAACCAACAATGTGTCAATTGTTTCACATTAAATATGTGACAGAACTTATGACCCGACTAGGTGTGTATCTTTATGTCTAATATTATGTTCATGATATAGTGCATGGCACCAGAATGCAGTAAAATCAATGTAATGCAAAATTTGACAAGAGCGTTAATAATAACAATATCATTGGCCACATCACACATTGCTATCTGATCCCAAGCTCGACGGAAGAACACTTTTTATGAAGTAGAAGTCAATCGAGCAAACGGATCACCCGATGATTAGCAATCACCATTGCCTACGGACATTTGGAACATCGAATGACTTGCGAATGCGTTGCCAGCCTTGAGGGTAGGAATTTTTGGAAGGGGAAGGGAGGGGGAGATATAGGGAAGGAGGAAGGGAGGGATAAGGATGGATGGAGGGTAGGAAGAAGAGTGCGCCACCGACCAACTTACGGGACGAAACGCGAAAGCGCAAACACTTATCCGTTTACCAGTTTATGTCGATTTTCTGTGAGGTCATGGTACTTATCTCGGTTCGAGCCGGCCCATTCAGCCCGTATGACGGTTATGAAGTGAGGTATGAAAGTTAACTGCATAAAAGGTTATAAAAGAGCATAATGTATGTATGCAGCTGTTGAGTGGGCCGGCTAAAATCGAATAAGTATCACAACCTCATTGAAAATCGGCGTATAGTGGAAGTACTTGTGCTTCAGCGTTTCGTCCAGTGAGTGAGGTGGCTGGTGGCCCTACCCACTCCCTTCCTTTTCCAGCCCTTCCTCTTCTTCCCCTTCTCTTTCTCTTTCTTTCCAAGTCAAATGCCGGCAACGCAGTTGCAAAACGTTCGACGTTACAAATGTCCATGGGCAGCGGTTAATACTTTCCATCAGATGAGCCGCTTGCACCTTTGTTCGTCTACTCCGTAAAAAAAACTATTACATACATCTTGTCAAATATCATTTGTCAAATACTATTTTTCTTCGAAAGAGAATTTATCACCGTCGTATTATACAATACGTTTCGCGTCAATTTTCGCGCGAGCGTTAAAGCCGTGAGCTTCAAACGTACTTTTATAATTCGGGGCACACTCCCGGCTACATTTCACCGGTCTGGCTGGGAGGTTTCCTTCAGATATTCGTTGAGTTAGTGCTTAGGCGGGCTGCTCTCGGAATTCCTAAGGAGATTAACACGGACTTGAGAGGGGATAATATTTTTGGCGTGTGATATACAGCGCGCGATACGCGTGCAAATTGAGCCGAAAAACCGCGGGAATATCACGAGTTCTCGTCCACGTGACTTATGTAACGTAACAGAATATGGAGGAAGGAAAATAAATGCGTTCAGAAATGGCGTAACAGATAATTTTTGGACAAATTATCGATTTTATATTAAGGATTCGTTATTATTTATTTGTGATATTATTTATCTGTATAATTATATTGAATTTAAAATTTTGAAGTATTATTTAATAGTTATAGTATTTATTTATTTATGACGTTGATGCAAACCTTAATTTAAATAAGTGTTTATTTATACGTTGAGTAAATATCGGCGTGTGTATTTTCAAAAACAATTCATTCAATCGTTTAATTAAAGTTACAGTGATAACTCGTATAACTTTCTCTGACGTGATGTCATTTCGAGTTGAGTTCGATTCTCAGCTCTTGGTTACCAATTGCGCTGTCAATTATCATACATGTCGACATATCGTCACCTCAGTTGGCTGAGATGTGACTTTTGTAGAATAATAGACGGTTTTTTATTAATAATATTGTGAACGATTTATTTTCTCATCAAAGTCAGACACAGGGTACGGAAGAAGAAGTACAGAATTAAATGGAATCTGAGGTGTGTGCAACCTGGTACTTATGCCAAGTACGACCTCTATTACAAGAGACCCCAACCCCTTACATTGGTATTTTTCTGTTCATGCAACTTAAGTTTAATATATTTTAAGTAACAAATTTTTGATTACGACTCAGCTTAGATTTGAACCTCCTTCTGCGGGGCCTTTTTTTCTTCCCTTGGATGCAGTCGCGACCTTCTTTGTCATCCTCCTCCATACGTCATATCAATACGACGAACATATCTACATCTTGCATTAACATGACTCTTAAGCGGAGATAACTATGTTGCCGTATCATCGTCCTATATTGCACCATTATCACCGATTATAGTTTTCTCGTAGATTGTTTCCGATGTCACTGCAAAAACTGTTTGCCTAACTGCATAATGATAGAAAAAATAAAATTACCATTTATAATAATCGTACCAGTGCAATTTTATAAAATAATTAAATATTTGTTGGACTATTTATAGAAATTATTTGTACAAGCCAATGAAGTGGATTCGAATAAACATTTCCAATAGTGGTGTTAAAATTCTACTATCGGTTGCTAGATGACGCTAGGTGTTACAAATATCGTATGAATGTAAATATCGTATGAAAGCAAATTTTCAAGCAAATTTGTAACTATACTCTTTTTTCTAAACTTATACATCGTGTTCTGTAAATAATTTATTAAGATATATTTTATCGCTACATATTTATCTGTATCATATTTTTTAAAGACATTAAATTTATTACATATATATAACAAGCATTAAAGGCTGCATACTGGTATCAATAGATATTTAAGTATATTTCAGATTTTTTCGTTTCAGCACTTCTTTGAATGTCATTTATATTATTAACACGCTTACATCTTAAATGTTGAATGCTATTGGTTACTAGATGCCAATACTTGTTACGAAATATTGCGCCAAATACATTTCACAAACGAATGATTACTATTGTAACAATTATTATAATTATTTAACAAACATTATTTCTTCCATTTAATATTTATAACAGACTTTTAATTTTTATTTATTAACTGTTTATATATATTGGTTAAGTGAATATGACTGGCTGAGTTTAGTTTTTTTATACTGATACTTTTTATACTGATACTTTTTATACGTTTTTTTTATAAATAATTCTTACACAAAATTACATGAAATATATTTTTGCCACAAGTTTATGTTTGTGTTTTAAATATTATAGTAAAACACGAGTTGGATACTATCGGTTAAAAGATGGCGCCACTCGTAATAAATCTTGGGATGTTGTAGGGGTATAAAAATAATCAATGCTAATTTCTTATATGATTACCAGTTATTAATAAAAGCTAAATATTGTAATGGTTTAATTATGCGTTTTTGTGACATTTCAATCTTCTTTAAATGCAATCTTCTAAAATTATTCACTGTTGCAAATTAAATTGTAGTGAATAGTTTATTTCGTTATAAGTTTAGTTAGTTTTCTTTTATATTTTTCTCTGTATAGTTTCAAAATTTTGTAAAAAATACATGAAACAGTCCCATCGCTTTCTTCTTCTCTTCCTGTCCTACGATGTTTAAGTTGTCGGATATCGCCGACGTCGCCGTCACATAGGTATTTATTATTAATTATTATGTCAAATGATAGACGAGCGCGACTAAACTTAGAGACCACAGGCCTTATAAGCCTAGTACCTAATTTAATGCAACGTGAAGTCTTCTTCTTAAATTAAAGTTACGTTTAACCATTAAGTAAAAAAATTATCAAAGTCAAAAGAATAATGTATCGAAAGTATATAAAAAATGTGCATTCGTTGTATTACTAATTGCAATATTTTCTCGCTGACATTTTATAGATTACCATAAAAAGAGAAATGTTGCATTTCAAATATTTCAATACGTTTTTAAACCAAACTTTTGTACGACGCCATTTGTAAATTCAACTTGTACGACGCCGTGGTGTTCGACTGGCAAGCTGCATAATCGGTGTTTGATTTAGACATTATCGTTGTAATTCCGGCGTGGGATCGGAACGGCGGGCGAGTAGGCCGATTCGTTATTAAACAAGCTAACGGGCGATCCTGTTGCGACACGGAGACCAATAAGAGAAATATAGCGTAACATAAACCTTTGAGCTTCACGCCGCGGGACACCCCGCCCCCCACCAACAGTTCGGCGCTAACCTCCGGAGTGGATGGTTGTGTTGAACGTCATACAAACGCGCTACTCTCGCCTATCCGTCCTTCCGAGCGAGAGTTTTGGTCTGTTTCTATTTTATCATAAACCGTATAGAAGATGTGTATAAAAAATTTTTAGTGCTGCAATTGATTTTTTTCCAAGGATTGTGTACATATAAGTGTTCCCTCGGGATTTGTGTGTGAAATGTGACTTGTTTCCTTCCTTTCGTTCAGGTACGTCGTATAATTCGAGCCACTGTTATGAATATTGTTCCGCAAATATTACTTTCGTGTCATTTACGTTTTTAACGAAAATAAAAATAAAGGAAGCTGTAGTTTTACTATTATTATTTACCATTAAAATCGATTCTTGTTGGGTTTATATTTTTATGAAATTAAATACGTTGAAAAACAAATATTACTATTTCCACTTAGTTCGTTTATAGCCATTTCGTTTATAAAACTTGATGAATCCTAAAAAAAGGGGTCTGACTTCTGATAGCTATTTAGTCTGCCGCAACCCCCTGAATATGTTTTAGTAGAAATAGAACAATATAGCATGTTTATTCTTTAGTTTCTTTTCGACTTCTATTCAACGCTGGAATAGCGTTTGGCCTTCAATTTCGTGGGGCGGTGGAGAAATGTTGAAACAAAACAATAAAGTCTTGCGGGCATTCATAGCCGTTACGATCGTTTCAAATTGAAGCTTGTTTAATATTCAATGAGCTTGTAGCAACTGCGAGAGTTTACGGGAACTTAGAATTTATTCTACCCAAATTGGAATTGAATTTCCACGAGAAATTAACTTTCAACTTTAAAGGTGTTCGGAGAAAACAATTACCGTGTTGATTTATTTTACGTCACTCCGCCTCCTACAGAAGTTAAAAGTATACTTTCGTCTTAACAATGGAGTTTATTTAATGAACTAGTAGTAATGGCTGTAGCAAAATAACAAAGATGTTAGTTATATAATAATTTAATGTACATAAATTAGTTTTTTTTTTATATTCATTTTATTTGTATTTGTTTGTTGTCGATTTAACTTTTGATTTAATTTATATGGCATATTATGTATTTTTTTTTTCGTAATTGTGAATTATACTAAGAATCGACTTTTCCTGCCTTAAACGTTAAATTATATGAAATTTCTACACGGTTGTAATTGCTAGAGCAGTCGCGCGTCCACAGGAAACGAATACCAACCAGTTTCATTCCGAGAAAAAGAAAACTCGAACACTATGAAGCCGAGGCGTATTACGGTCATTAAATTTTCATTACCGACAAATTTGCTAAGTGATTTATAAGTCGCTCATGCCATTTTTGGTATATAGTGATTTTAAAAAAAATATGGTTTCATATTAAGAAAATAAAAGAACCCTCCGTCGGAAAGTGTGAATCACGAATATTGTGCAGGGTGTAATCAATCTTCCTCTTTTGTAATCTCGGATGATTAAGAAAATTACGCAATCGAAAAGACGTGGCCTCAGTATTAAATTTTATCAGAAATTCTCTCGGATTAACTTGCGGTGCTGAACGCACTTATAAGTCCGCAAGTTATAATCTGTTCGCAATTTATAATCTTAATAGCGAATTTAATAATTTCGGTCACAGACCTACTTTTTTATTTTCCTTGAGTTGTATCAAATGTGTTTGTAAAATTGTGTATAATTTACTAATGGTTCTAATATTAAACAAAAGCGTAAGACAGTAAACAGCAGACTATGACTAGAATAATAATAGTTTGTAGAAATTATTGTACAAAGTAATGGATTCATTTTAGTTATATAATACAAATTGTGAAGGTTTCATTTTATGCAAATTTATACATAACTGGTTAATATTCATAACAAGAACTTGCCCCATGACTCTTAAGATTAGAGTTAGCATATTAAAAGCACTGTGGACTAAATTCAAATTCTGTGTCCTTATATTATCTATGGTTTGATTGTATATGTGTTAGAGAAATAAATGGGAAACCGGCATGATTTTCCGCACAATTCTGAATAAAAGGTGGGTGACTAAGATTGCCACGGTTATTCTGAGAAATTGCAATGGCAGAACCATGAAATAAACATAAAAACGAAATCTATACGAGCCAAGCCGTTGACCAACTTAGCATTACAATTTTTAACTTAGGGGCTTACTATTTCACTAAGTATCGCGTCGCGGTTCAATTCATAATTCCTTTAGAAATTAGTCTTTATCGTTTAAACCACAGCGACTTTTATAAGCAGAATAATGGCAGAAACGTTTGATTTAAACACTATGGACTAGTGACAAGTTTGTTTTTTCTGTTTAGTATTACTTTTGCCAACAGACTCCAAATCAGCTGTTGAATACCGTGGCAAAGGAAAATTTTACTCCGTTGAAATCTCGTTTGCTCAATAGAGGGGCCTTCATAACAAATGTGTAGTGTTAAGTTTCAGATTTACTTATTACAATTGTAGTCGAATTCGCAACCCTCTCTGTTTTAGTCTAGTTTACGTACTTATTAGGTAAGTAAGGTAGTAGGAGATTATTGAGTGGTCGAAACCAAATAACCCAAAAGTCAAGTGAAGTCGTCGCCACGCTAAAGTGTATAAGAAGGGTAAAAGAATTTTAGTAGTACTAAGGATTGTTCAATTAAATGGATTATAAAACTTATATGAATGCTACAGTTATGTTGTTAACTTAAATGTCTAATAAAAATAATTTACGAACGTAGGTAATGAATTCTAAACTTAATCTCAAATATCACACTTAGTTGCGCACATAACAAATTTCAAAGTGCATTTAAATTAGAACATTCCGTTGTACGATCAAATGAATTATAAAATGTATCCGAACGTACATTTCATTGTGAGGTTAAATGAAACATAAAGATAATCTATGGAAGCGGGTAAATCGCTCACAGTTTCGAATAATCGCTTCCCTCATAAATTAGATGGTTTATAGCGTTTTGTGGTATTTAAATAACTTCACTAAAACGACCCCCATAGGTTTTACGACGCAGTTATCCCAACTTAATACCAATTACTAAGATAGAAGAGAATGTTGAGGCTGTTAAAGAAATTGGTAAATCTCTCGATCGTATTAATATTTCATTCAACCGTCGAACCTGTGGTTAGAGGTGTTCAAGACTTGTTGCCTTACTTTTTTTTTTGAACTTAGAATGTGAAGGGACTTCTTTGTAAATTCAAAAAAAAATTTCATTGTTTACAGCCGCCTACAATGTTTCTATAAACCAAGTCGGGGTGTGTAAAAAAGAAACGTCTATGGTTCCCCACGGTCGATTTGAATTTTAACTCTCAATGTTTCGTTTACATGTTGTACTTGGTGACGAACTGTGTTAGTCTTCCTGCCTCACACACTTAGGAACGTTTTGAGAAATGTTTAAATAGTAAGAACTTTTTGCTCGAATTAAAAGCAAAAATATTTTCGACTAGGTTACATCTGCGACTTTTAGTGCTTATCGAAATAATATATTATATACTTACGGTAGGAATTGTGGAATTAATCATTATATTCCCAAATGTGTCATAATACTTTCTCCATATTTTGATTGTTATTTTTCTTAATTATAAATCTAGATATCTTCATATTTTTGATGCAAACTGTAGTTTACTGCCATTGGGGTAACTTTAACCATTCATTTTTATTTAACTATTGACGAATGAATTAAGTGGAAACTTTGGCGTTAAGTGGAAACAAACATAGAAATAGGCTTAACTGTATCCATGCCATTAGTGCGAGCTTCGAACTATATTTCTCAACCTCTCGCCTTTGTTGTCCCTGGGGAAGTAGTAGAGCAAGTTGGCATCAACTTTTCACTGACCTTTTAAATCCCGAATGTCATTTGTTACTTTATTTTTAACCAACTTTGAACTCGTTCCAATGTCGCGGGAGTGAAATTACAAAGCATATTAAAGTGCTAAGTAATTAAAATCCCTCTAATGTTTTTTTTATAGTTATTCATCTATGTCTTGTTATATTTAGTGGATAATAAAAATTTTTAGAAGCAAATTTGTTTAAAACATAATATGCGATTTATAGGCCCACTCGACTATTAATTTCGTATTCAAATTTTGAATTTATAAAATTTAGAAGAATCTCATTTAGAAGTATAGTGATCAGACAAGAAAATCATCACCGATGATAAACTATAAATAGTACCGTAAATACAAGTCCAAACCTAATGCTTTCTCTAAATGTATGAGACCAAAATTCCCCTGCATGGCGGTAGTCATCTAGAGATATAAGATTATCTTTTTTTCTTCTTTTTTTCTTCTCATAAAAAAACCGTGCCCCCAAGATACCTTTATGTTACAATAGGTAAGATAAAAATATCTTGTATTATAAGGACATTTTATAGACATATAATTCACACGGACAAACGCTCTGATCAGGAAAGATCAACTGTAGTTCATACAAATACTTGTACCGGCTGGGAATCGAACCTACGACTCGCGATGCTGTAGCTATTTGCCTAGCAACTGCACCAAACGAGACATCAAACTAAAGATACTTCAATTATCCCAACTAACATCGTTGACATATGACGTCATAAAAATGATGGATGCGATAATCAAAAAAATTACATAATATAAAAAATAACTTTTTGGAACAAAACTCATGTTTTTCTTATACTCGAACCCACGACCGGCGGCACCGAAGCCAATAGTTTAGCGACTGCGTCAAACGGGTTGTTGGAACCACCCAACCCCATATCTGTGTAATCCCCATCAATGTTCGAGTTATAATAGCTTATAGCGAAGATGAATCAGATAACTCTGTTGATACAATTATTATTAAATACGCAGAAAATAGTTTTGTTGTTTTCCCTTTTTTTAACACATCAAATAAGCAATAATATACTCATTTGTTGTGTCAAAAGCTTTCGATATAAAATAAGAAATTAACGCAAGCGAAGTCGTGGGTGGCACTTAGATTTTAATGAATCGTATGATCATTCCATTCAATGTACCTTCGCCACCACAAAACGAACATAACATTTTATTATACTATAAAATGGTTATTAAAAATAGTTCACGTATTAAACGTGAGCCCAATCACTGTATCATCGTTTTTACCATACACTCAGCTTGATCAAGCGAGAGTTCATAATGACAGCTAAGTACATTTTCTACTAACAATTCATTATACGATACGCCGATAGTTATACTTCCAAAGTAGCTACGAAGCGTAGCATGATATTACACGCTCGCCGCGCTATCCTCGGCTGCTAACGTTGCAATTTATATCTATTATAACTTCGCCCGGCTCGTGCGGAGTGAGATATTTAGGAAATTAAAAGTTCGCTCGATATCGCCGCGGGTCAAGCGGTAAGCTTCTGAACGCGCGTCCGCCGTCGGGAGCTTTCGTAGACGCGCTAAATCGTCGCGGCGAAATCTCTCGTGTCATAAATAAGAAATGAGCACGGTGCTGGTTTAGTACATTAATACTTGTTACTTGCCACATACGGCCAGTTTCCGAAAGATCGATCAAAACAGCAATCACTTAACATTATGTTAAAAATGATCAACTGTTAAAGTCTT
>DWHO01002135.1:0-13857 GCA_018247575.1 Eurytides lysithous rurik | reverse complement strand
GAGGTCGTGGTACTAATCCGGTTCGAGCCGGCCCATTCAGCAGCGGGAACAGCTGCGTGGCTCTACCACCGTGAAACCTTTGACAGCGTTCTTGTAATTGAAACCTGCGTTCGTACTCTATTCTCTCTACTTTACTATTATTATATACGAAAATGTGATGGTCGATTTTTCTTACAAGCGGCATGTTTGATAGACGGTTTTATTAGCAATTCCCAGTCCGTTCAGTTCACATGATAACTTCTTATATTTACGCGGATACGCCTTATAAAATGACTGTTCATCGAATTTTACCGCAGTTTCTTAATTAATTGGACTCCGTCTTGCGATATATGCATGAATACTGTTAAGAGTTTCAAATATTAAAAGTTACATATAAAATAAAAATGCGATGAAATACGCATGTTCGCTTAAATACAATAACGCGCGGAGATTGAAAAAAGTATTTTTTTTTAATCGTGGGCTAGGCTTAAATATTCAATAATTATTTATATTTTTTTCTGTTTCCTTTTTATTTCTTGCTATAGTTTTGTGATAAACATTGACTTAATGATTTCTCATACCAAAATTTCTTGTTATGACCTGAAACTAAATTTGTAATTAACTTTCTCAAAAACCCGGAGATATGACAAACGCCCGCATCTCTAGTTTATGTTACATTGCGTATTAGGTTAGGTCAGAAGGTATCAAGAAATACGTTCGTAGTTCTTAGTATTATAATAAACAATGATGAAATAAAATACACCGCAGCTTTAATTGTTTTTCTTTTCACTTACTGGGAAACATGACAGTATGAGAAAAGATTAAGAGAAATGAAATAAACAAGATGTTTAACTATTTGAACAAGTGTAAACTAAGTATATTATGCCACAGATAAGTCTTGAGACTACCACAGATGTTTTATTAAATGTTGTGGGTCAATTTTTTTTACAAATATTTTTTTTTAAATAATTGAGGCGTGTGACTAAACTGTATTAAAAATATATAATTTAATTGTTGTTTGATCACTGCAATCATCTATTTAGGAATAAGGTAATTTAATAATTAATGGAAACTAATTACGGCTCATAAAGTAACAACAACAATTCGCAAGAATTGTGTGGTCTAATTAATAAAAAAGCTTTCGATGGTCGAGGTGAAACATAATAGCACGTCATTTGTTAAAGAATATTTATATTTAAATTTTAGTATTGCCGCCATTTTGAAATTTATAGCCCTTTGTACAACCTATAAAAGTTCGGGCTTTTGGGTGGAGGTCAGGTTATATTTTAGATTATCTGATACCGGGGACATCGTTAAAATAGCAAAATATGTAATAATACGTGAAGAAAAAACTTTGTATTCTTTTTAAAGCAGAAGAGGATTCAGTATATATTGAGTAATATTTAATGTTAAAAACATTTACGTAAATTGCTCACATTACACACTCACATACAGTTTGATTAACAGCCACTACATTCATTGTTTACGTCTGATGTCCTCCCGACCGAATCCGGCCACGGTGGCCGATCTACAAGAGATAAGCCAAGTGCGCGGGATATGTTATAGTGCACAAGCGTTAGCGCAGACACAGGTGCACTCACCCTTCCTTTTACTCTCATAGCCCGATGGGACGGATAACCGACACGACCGGAGAGAGATAAGGCACAGAGGCGGAGACATTAAACCGACCTCTTACTAACGGCTTCTCTAACCTTTTCGGCCGACTTTTTACATGCCCATCCGATGCATGGATCATCTTACTTTTCAGGCAAGGTGATAGGGTGATCAGCCCGTAATGCCCTCATCCAACTAAGAAACAACAACACAAAGTCGTTTCCCTCCGCGGGATTTGAACCCACGACCTCCGTTTTGTAAAGCGCGAGCCTATACCACTAGGCCACGGAGGCAGTCCATACACAGTAGTAGTAGTAGTATACACAG
Organism: Eurytides lysithous rurik; assembly: GCA_018247575.1. NCBI lineage: Eukaryota > Metazoa > Arthropoda > Insecta > Lepidoptera > Papilionidae > Eurytides > Eurytides lysithous. The sequence continues at coordinate 11,937 of DWHO01002135.1, read as the reverse complement.
TACATACAGAGAGTATAGTGTAGTTGTACATACTTGTAGTTTTACAAGTAATTATGGTTAAGCTTTAGAAGCGTGGGGCCTTTTACCAGTAATGCTAACAGATAAAAGGTCAACGTATATTAGTTTGTATAGGCAGTGGTACAATCCTCATAATTCTATAGAATAAATAGTGATAAATAAGTAATATATGTATTTGTACAATGTTAAGAAAGACCTAATTCAGATCCTTGTTTTAAGTGATATGGCTCTTTCTGAGGGCTCAGTAAGACCAAAACCGTTCGCCATGTAAAGCACAAGATCATTGTCAAATATACCACCATAAAGCATTAGGCTGTAGATATTATTATGCTCCGGTTGATGAGGTGTTTCTAGAGAAGTTACTGGACATAACGATTAAACATCTCACATCTCGTAATAATAGCGAAAAGCAATGTTAAAACAGCATATATTTAAACTGTCTTATACCACCAGGCATTCAATTTAGCCTAGTCACTAAGTTTCATAAAAAATAATTACCGGATTTCTATTTAATTTTCCTGATCGAAATAGAAATGTCCCGATATAAATAGGAAGCTTAATATATAAATACAGCACTAACAATTTTAGCGCCATAGCTATCATAAATGACAAGCAGTAGGAGAATCTAAGGAAGTTAATCAACTACTTTAAAAGCCAATAGTTTTCATATTCAATGTTTTTTTAACTATGTAGTTAAAAGTGATTTTTTTTTATGTATTAGGCTGACAAACGAGTAAGCGGCTCACCTAATGGTAAGCGATTACCGCCGCCCATGGACATTTGCAATGTTACAGAAAATGCAAATGCGTTGCCAGCTTTTAAGGGGGAAGATTTTGGAAGCGGGAGGTAGGAGGAGTGTGAGGGAGGGTGATAGAGGAAGGAAGGGGTGGAAGGAGAGGAGCCACCGGCCTTCTCACTCGTCGAATGAAAGGCACGAGCAAAAACACTTTAAGCTTGTATTTTCTGTGGTCGTGGTATATATCTGGTTCTAGGTGGCCCATTCAGCAGCGGGAGCAGCTGCGTGGCTCTACCACTGAAAAGTGATGTGTTGAGCAAATCATCTGCGTGATTGTTGAAATAGAGAGAAATTGAAACAGAGTTCCATAGAACCTGCTTGTCCTGCTTCGCTGTGGTTATCACAGTTTTAAGATATATGTGCGCTTAATCTTATTGCCTCTTACTTAAGCCAGAGAGCCTAGAGGGTTGATATAAATAATGTAAAATCATCTGGACCTCCTTTACAGATGGGTGTTCCACAAGGATCTATTTTCGGGCCTTTTTTATTCTTACTATACATAAATGATTTGCCTTTTTATCTAAAGAAATTGTGTAACATTGTACTCTTTGCTCAAGATACCTCCCTAACATTCAAGGTTGTAATCGTACTAATTATGACGAAGTAAACAGTGCTCTGTCACGCATACTTAAGAGCCGGTAGTAGCTTTCTCATGAACAAAATGTAAATATGACGATTCAAAAATGCTTTTAAAGGCCTACTCGAATAAATATATTTTGATTTCATTTGATTTGTTATATATCTATGTCGATTTATTACAACTGGCAACAACTGGCACTGGATTACACTGAAACATAGTAATACACACCTGAGAACAATGATTGCAATGCATTAGATTGTTTAAAAAAGGATAATAATTTATTAATTTAACGATAATTTTAATAAATGAAATAACGACAAGAGCTAAGAGTGATTTGTGAGGTTCAGAAATAAAACACCAAACTGTTCATAATGACCTTGTATAATTACCTAAGTGTAAAGGAGCAATATTTACAAGGTGGACACCGATATTTCATGCCTACCCTACTCTAACCGTTCCAAAGTATTAAACATTAATGGAGAACGAAAATTTTCACGTGTACACATTACACCGAAGGGCTTATTTCATCAGCGTACAGCAGTGTTAATAAGGAACTCGCAGTGTAGTGGTAATTTTAAAACGGTACCATAACTTCGTCACAGTCAGTTTGTGGTAGTTTACACCTTGTTTTAAATAATAGTAAAATCATAATATTATTGTAGTACAGTGTATATTATTTAACATCATAGTTTATCTCATTACGCGGTTTCAAAATATACATAGCTTGTCACTGAAAATGATAACAAAACATATTAATCAGTTGTTGTATTCTTTACTAATTAGTACATTGATAGATTGTAAATTTGAAGGTTTCTTTTTAATTTCCTAATCAAATTTATGGGGTATATAGATCCAGACCATAATTATTTTTAAGATTTTAGATGATCTTAGATGACTTGTTATGGATATAGATAAAAATGTAGTATTTTTCTTTTATAAATTTGCAGTTAAAAAAATATTTGTGCCCTCGATAGGAATTGTTGAACCGTACATTTCATTGTGTATTGATGAAATAAGCCCAATGTTAACATCAATAAAACTTACAGAGTACAGTCAGCAACATAAAATTTATACTTATGGCTTTGTAATCTAACCACCAAAGACCACTTAGACTATGTTACCAAATTACCCAATAAAGTTAGAATTATTAAAAAATAACGTTGAGAAAATGGAAACACTTAAGCAATTGATAAATTTGTGACCTTTTAGAGGTTTTCATGTTGGTTAATTGTTTAACAAATTAATATTATTCAGGGTCAGGTGTTATAATAAAAAATTAGCCTCACGATTTGAGAAAGATTCGATCTACTTGCAGATAAAACATAATTTTAATTTCAACCTTTATCATTAATGTACAATATCAGAACTTTCCCTATTTAAGCCAGTTTGAAACGTGTTTAATCCGAGACGTATATTAATCATATAATTTACCCACGGTCGTTATGAAATTAATTTGGATAAAACAAAAATGATTGGCTATAACAATTTCATTAAAGGCATGTAACTGACTTTCAAAAAAAAATACAATCAAAATGAACGTATGTTGGCGTATATTATCAATGAGTTAATTTAAATTAGATTTGCATACGGTGAGAAGTTTCCACCCAATTGTTTTCTTTTTGGTTACAAAATATTACTAAGTCATAACTTACTCGGTTTTAGTACTAAAAGAATTTACAGTTACAATGTACAGTCCTTAGCCTAATGAGCGTTCGGGTCGTTTGTTATGACGCCAATGCTTACTAACGAATTTTTAATACGTTGCGCGCTCGACTGTACTTTTTGGTAACATCATTTCGATTCGTTAGCAGGCAGTGTTGCCATTACAAGGTACGTACGGATCCTTCGGGAATGTTGTAATAACCATAGACGAACGTAGACAAAAAAAAATTAACAACACTTTTTTTAGGCAACGTAAGATTAGATGAGTTTATTTTACAGCACTACGATTTTGGTACATTTCGCAACTTTTACGTATATATCGATATAAAGATTCAGCTTATATTTAAACGTCTAAAAGTCTACATTAAATCTAAGAACTCACGTGTGATAGTCGCATCCATTTCCAATATTTATATATACGGATATTAATTTAGTCAAACTTGTTGAGTATAACGATTTTACACCCACCCATGATTGTATTAGAAAAAAAAAAGAATCAAATATTCCTTCGATCGTTGTCAAAGTGTTAAAACATTGAAAAGATTTATTAGAATTTTACTCACGTGTGCATTTGATAAAAATAAATATCATTAAATAACATTATACATTGAAAATGGCACAAAAGTTTACAAGTAAAAAAAAAATAGAATAAAAACCATAAACTACCGTAATAGTTATTATGGAATTTTATATTCGTTGCACAACCTACAGAAATTATTTAATACATTTGTAAATGTATCAAAATAACGAAGTGACAAGAACAAAGTTAAACTTAATCTATGATAGGATTACATCAATCATCAGGTAATATAATTAAAACGAAGATGGAAACAGTACATAAAAAAAAAAGTGAACATACCGGACAATGTTACCCTCAATAACATTATAATAATTATTAAAAAGGATTATATTTGAACAATTGCTTTATATCTATATGAGACTTACACATATGCATATATAGGTTAGAATAATTCTATGCTACTTTCGTAGTTGGACTGAAATCTAGCTGCCCCAATAATTTCATTCGTTAAACTCACCGATTTAATAGAAACCCTTTATTGATATTTATTTTTTCACTCATAGACACGTCGCTTATCGGTAATTTCTGTTTAAATGCAGTAGCTTTGTGTGTGAGAAATTTAAGCCCGTATTCAAGTACACGATTTACTTTGATTTGATTTATAGCGGATTAGTATTAGAAGACTTTTCCCGTTTACGACTGTGATATCGTTGTATCCTACATTTAACTGTAGGTAATAAATAACTTTCATTACAAACAACATTTACTATTACACGAAGCACCTTATATTAGAGTATGATGCACTAGTATTGCAGTTTACGGTTGGAACAGTCGTCGGTTATTACATTCAAAATATATACATATTGTTCATTAGAAACGTTCGATATGGACGAAACTATAGACTAATTAAGGAGAATGTGTCTATGGAAATGACAACAGTAAAACAATCGCGCTAGCAATGTACAGTCAGTGAAAGCGGATGGCACATTTATTTTTACAGAGAACACATAAGATCCCAATACAGATCAAAAATATAGCGCGACGCACGACATCCGACTATTGGGAGAAACGAAAACGCAATTGTTCGAACCCTCGGTCGACATAAAACTTGATTTTAACCTTGATAAGACTCGAAAATAACGACTCTCACACCTAGCCATCTCAAGAAACGGTATTGCGAACGGACATTTATGTAACCGACTTGTACGGCGTCGTACAATCCGTACACGGACGAAAATTAATTAGCGGTTTCGTATATTAGATCGTTTGGCCATATCACGGAACTGGGACGAGCGCCACGATTTAGAAAAAAAAAACGCGCAGCGGCGGCGGACGATTGCTTTATTATCTGTGCCCGATGTTGAATTTTTAATCTGTGGATTGGCGCGCTGCGCGGAGTCGCGTGATCGCGCCACGATTTAGAAAAAAAAACGCGCAGCGGCGGCGGACGATTGCTTTATTATCTGTGCCCGAAGTTGAATTTTTAATCTGTGGATTGGCGCGCTGCGCGGAGTCGCGTAGGCTGCGGTCGGGCGGGTGGCGCGTGGCGTTCCGTGCGGCCTCACGCGTAGAACTCGCGGTTGTTGTGCCCCTTCCCGTAGGAGGCGGCGGCGGGGCTCCGCTTCGGCTCGTCGAGCGCGTAAGAGCCCTCGTCCTTCTTGCGCATGCGATACACTATGAACATCACCACCAGGATCGCGCACAGCAACCCCACGACCGCCCCGCCGATGACAGCTGAAAGCAAAAAGCCCTTGCTTAAGAGTTTGAAAACAGAAGCCATTAATTTGAAAGTTCTTAAAAAACTCGCTCTGTAACTATAGGTTATTCTCTCGTCATTTTTATGCTTTCGAACTCACAAGCATATTGATTGCTATTATGTAAATTTTTTTGGTCTGTCGGTTCTCTGGAAAACAATCAAGAAACATGTCGCTAGGACAAAAATAACTTTCTTGCAAACATCTGCACTGTTAATGAGACTTATTCCATGAAATTCCAGACCACGGATCTTTACAAGAAAGTACGTCTCATTTCCAAAGAGTTCAAGCCGAAATCATGGGTGATTAATGATGATGAGGGAAATGCAATCCATGACTTCAAGGATATAGCCGAGAGATGGCGCTCATACTTCGAAAAATTATACGCCCATTAGCCGCCCACGTGCATGCAGAATACAACTAATATCGACTGGAGCAACGTAGGTTTGGAACCAGAGGTAACTGCAGCCATCGCAACACTAAAAAGCAGAAAAGGTCCTGGATCATATCAAATGAAGTGATTAAGACTGGGAGACAAGCGTATTGACGCACTACATCACATTTGTTTGATAGATTACAGCAAAGCTTTCAACTCTCAGATTGTCAATTGACAGAGCCTTTGGATGGTGCTTAACGAACTAGGATTACCTAAACACCTCTTCGCTCTTCTTCAGTCCCTGTACTTAGACAACAAAGTCTTTGCCAGGATTGATAGTACTACCTCAAAGCCCTTTCAATTTAAAAAGGGGGTCAGGCAAGGGTGCATACTGTCTCCCATGCTTTTCAACATGTATGGCGAGGATGGAATGTCAATTGGTGGCGTAAAAATTATTAATCAGCGATACGCTAACGACACTTCCGTGCGTCGACGTCTTTGTATCCAATGAGAGAGATATCTATAGACCTGGAGCTACTAATAAATAAATCGAAAACAAAGTTAATGGTGGTCGACCGTGGCGAGTTTCTTGCCATGACCAGCGCGCTCAACTTAGAAGTTGTGAGTCAGTTCGTATACCTAGGCTCTGTTATCACAAACAATGATTCATGTGGCTCGGACATAATACGACGAATTGGTACGGCGAAGCGGCGGAGGTGCTATGTCACAATTACAAAAGATCGGGTCCGACAGGAGCACATCGCGGAAGACGAAGAAATATCTAGTCAACACTCTCGTTTTCTCCATCTTCCTATATAGTGCGGAGACATGGACCCTAAAAAAGGATGATCGTTGATGCATTTGAGATGTGGTGTTGACGAAAAATGCTCAGAATCCACTGGACAGAACATCGAAGTAATGCATCCATCCTCGTTGAATTTGAAACACCCATTGGTGTTTCAAGTTCAACTTACCTTACGAAGCTTACCACCATATGCTTGAGACGCTTCGAGTATTTTGGACAGGTTGCGAAAAAAAGATGCGATAATCTCGAAAGCAGCAGAGGTAGAAGCCCAATATGTAGGGTGGACCAAATTAGCTCCCCGCTGAATACAAGGAAGAAGATAGGACAAGGTGGCGATAGATAGTCCAGGAGAAAGTAATTCGACGAGGTCAAGACCCTCAGCACTGAGTAAGAACGATACAAAGGGGAGGGTGTGAACTTTTACTTTAACTCCGATTCAGTTTACACTGAATCGGAGTTAAAGTCGCTAAAGAAAACAGTGTTTCGCTTCAAACTCACTACTTCGTAAGTGTAAAACTTAACTAAAATGATCTAAGAACTTAAGAGCTAGCTAGCTTAAAGAATTTTTTAGATAAGATGTGCTACATTTCAACAAGTAGATTCTAATTCGAGGGTTTTTGTAAAACGATTCTAGTGTGTTACTTAAAGAATACGAATGTTAAAAGAGTCAATTCAATACTAATAATCCACCGAACTAAATTAGTGCATATGTTGTAACAATGGAGGAGATTCGGCTACAGATATCTGTTTTCAACTACGGTCAAATGGCTCTCTATTCAGGATTGTTCGACTAACGAACCGAGGGTGGACACTTGGACTTACCGGCGAGGATGCCGGGCTGGGCAAAGAAGCTGGTGGCGCGGTCCTCAGGCTTCGCGTTCATGATGAAAACACCGGTGTCGCTTGGCCGTGCGTCCGCTTCGATGTGCGTGCCCGATTGCTCCTGGTCCTGCGGACGGATGGCAAACTATTGGATCAAGGCCGCTGATGACGGCTGATGGCGTAAATGGTCATCGCAAACTGCTAAGACGCTCCGTGTCGTGGGTTCTATTCCCACATTTTTCAATTTGAGAATCACACAGAGATTACAGACTGGCCCGTTGGTGTAGTGGTTAGTGCTCCTGACTGCAAAACCAAAGGTCGTGGGTTCGATTCCCATCCAGGACATTTTTTTTTTCGTTGAGAATAGGTGTTTGTTCTGTGTCTGGGTGTTAATTATCTATATAAGTATATATGTCAGTTGACTGATTACCATAGTACAGGCTCCGCCTAGTTTAGAATCAGATGGCAATGTGTGAGATGTCCCGTAATGTTATTATTATTATTTATGTGATGCATATATTATTATGATGGTATGCCCATAATAGCACAATATACAGAACCTGCTGACGATGATGTTGCTTCACGTAGAGATTTAAGATGTTATAATCCCTATGCCAAATAATTACGCTTCCAACATTGTTCTTCAAACCGAAATAGAATAACTGGCAATGCAGGTACCACCCCCGTGTCTGTGATTTAATGTTTATGAACGTCTCTTTGATACATATATTGGTTATATTTTATACTCTTGTACCGGAGGCGTATTTTCTTTTTAAAACGTAATCTCTTGCTGCGTTTTATTATAAGAAAGAAAAAATCGGCGAGACACAAGAATGTTGCTGGCATTTGTGTATGACCAGGATATGACAGTTCAGATAGTATCCCTTTATGCCAGCTATAGATATTTTTTTCCACCAATCCGCACAGAGTCCACGTGGCGGTCCGTGCCTTTGTACTATCCGTATAGAGAAGTTGTCCAGCAGTGGGACATATATAAAACGTTATCTAAGCCTACCATCTGCACTTAAACTGAATCACTTCATTAAGTGGGGCATTAGAAAGGGGTGTCAGGTTTAACGACAAATTTTGGATACTTACGATATCCGGGCTGAGATCCTCTCCAGATATGCTGATGTCCGTGAGCTCCGGGCGCGAGGGTTGCTCCTCCCCCGCGCCTCGTGTCTCTCCCGTACCCTCTTCCGCCTCCTGACCCTTTGGTACGCGAGCTGGAATCATTCAAAGGGATCATTCAGGATGTGAATCGAAATGCTGTCAGATCTGATCTAGATAGAACATCTATTCTTTACTTCCTTTTCATTAGCTCTATTTTTTTTAAGTTTTTTAGTACTGATGTCAATAGCTTAGGCAAAGTCGGGCAAAGAATGCGTTATTCCTTCACTATTAAGTAAACCGTATTAGTTGATTTGTTTGTAATGTGTAAAAGTTTAGTTTTATTAGATATTGACACAGTTAACCCCTGTGAAAGTTAGCTACAGTTTGTGGTTAATATTTGACTGTGAAGTTGGCATTCAGATGACAAAGACTCATTCGGATGTATTAAGTGAGAATTGAAAGATTGTAGTTTCGAACACCCGGACTTTGTAAGGATTGCAGGAGGGGGATTCGATAACTAATAACGGAATGATTTTCATACGATAAAAAAAGAAACGAACAAATTAAACGAAACTATATACACCGATGGACGTACTAAATCTATTAAGCTAATGAAAATGTATTGAAAATCAAAAACAATCGGAGCACCGTATCCATGCGGGTATAAAATACTCGAATATGATTTCAATGAAGTAGCCGCATCACAGTGGCATGTCGAATGGGGTCATGCAGAAGACTAAATAGAACATCCATGAAGTATTCTGGCAGCGACTTACCAAACTCCTCCTTTGGGCGATTAAATATAAGAAAATGTCGATGAACAAACAAACAGAATTAGAATTGACACATTAGCAAAGTTACGTTGATTATTTGTCATGACCACCACTTCACTGTACTTTTATAAGGAAACTAAGATGTTTCGAGCGTACATAATTAGTCCGTTGATTCATGGTGAATAAATATTAAGGTTAATTTGGCATTACATCAGTGGTAGCCATTGTTTATACGAGATGAACGTTACACACGTTTTTTGCTTTTAAAATTTATTCATAAACCGTTTTAGCTTCGAGCTAATGGCCCTGTATTAACTTTTGCTTGCAACGAAATGTTCGAATGTTTGCTTTATTTCTAAATTTATGCTATTGTTTCTACAGATGATGTTTTTAACGATCCATTTTGTTGGTAATACTGAATCACATCTAGCTTATTCACACAGTAAAAGAAAAATTTGATTATCTCTTATCTTGGCTATCTTTAACTCTTTTTTAATACAAAAAAAACTATGTCCTCGGGGTAATTGATAGAAGTGTCTCTCATACCTCACCGTCGAAAGTATTATGACCAACTTAAAAATTTGCCGACGCCAATGTGGAATCAATTGTCTGTTGTGAAACTTGCTTAGTTATTTGTCGCAGCGTTTTCACTAAATGAGATGAAATCTGACAGTCTTTCAAAATTCGCATTCCGTGATTGTCTATAAAAGGTTGAGTCCACATTCGCCCGAACCGAAAACAAAACGCTAGATAAATCTAATGCAACAAAAACTGGCATGCGGCAGCGTCTACTCACGACCGGCTAGTTCGGGCTGCCGGAGTTTCGGGAGGATCGGGGGTTCGGTGTCCGGGAATGAGTCCGGCCGGGTGTCCGGGGCGGTGGTGGTCGTGGGCGTGGGCGGCGTGCGGGGCGCGTAGTCCTCGTCATCCTCGGGCGCGTCGGGTGCGTCACCTGAGCCGCGCGCGTCCTCGTCGTCGGGCCCCCAGCCCGAGCCGGAGCTCTCGTCGACCCCTAGCCCTGAGCCCTCATCGTCGATGAACACGTCACGCTCGGCCGCCGCGCCGTCGTGCTGGATGTGCACGGTGACCTCGGTCGTATGCCCGCCGGCGCCCTCCTGCAATCGCCAAGCGAATGTATTAGCACGTCTTCCTTTTGACTGACCCGTTGGTGTTGCGGTTAGTGCTCTTGAGTGCAAAGCCAAAGGTCGTGGGCTCGATTCCCACCCAGAACAAATTATTTCTGCGATGAGCTTAGTTATTTCTTCTGTGACACCCAAATGTTAATCATCTATAAGTATGCATTTAAAACATATAAGTATGTATATCAGTTGTCTGATTACCATAGCACCGACTCTGCCTAGTTTGGGATCAGGTGGCAAAATGTGAGATGTCCCATGAAATTAATTTAAATTAAATTTATCCCTTAACAGTATCCATGGTATCCGTGTGCGATTTTAAAAGAAGATATAGATAGCAACTACATTTACCCTAGAAACCAAACCTTTGTATATGGTATAGGTGTAAGAAGTGCATGAAGTTAAGCAATTAATAATAACAATATGAATATGTGAAATTTTATACCCTCTTAGGCATACGGCCCACGACATATGTGAGATTTGGCATTGTTATAGTTCAATTGAAGAAGAAACGCTGTAATATAAAAAACAAAGACACATTAAATGCTATAAAAATATTTTTTATTTACGTCTATTCGTGCTGACGTTTGCTTCACAAACAACACAATTTGTCAAGTCGTAAATGTTAACTATAAGTGCATACTTTATGACATGATGTATATAGTAAAGAGTATATTAAAGAGTATCGTCAACATACAGGTATAAAAAAATCATTAGAGATTGAAGATTCAAGAAAGAAATCATAAAATTTGAAACGCTTTGATTTAAAGCTATAAGCTCCGTTGACATGTATATAGTTTCAAGGTCTTCTGTAATCAACTGAGGAAAATCAATTATTTTGGCGCATCGAAAGGATATTTTGACGCAATTACAAAATTCTGACCACGAGATTCTAGAGGTTGCTCTGGAAGATTCCTCATCAATAAAGCGGAAGCGTAATGTGATAATTAATCCAGATAAAAGTAAGAGTAACCTTAATTTTTTAAACCAGAACAATGTAACATTGACAAACGTAAAGGTCCCTCAGTTCACAATTGCCGATTGTAAGGACATTAGGGAAAACTGGCTGTTATTGCGTTTGTCAACTCGGCATAAGTTTTAATATAGTAGTGGTTACGTTCTCCCCAATTCTTTTATGGTGGTCGATTGCCAGTTTACATGTCCACTCGTAAATATTTCAAATTAGATTAATGTATATTAATGTATAGCAGAATCCTAACGAGATTTTTTATTGTCTCTTATACTACCAACTATACTAAAGAAATGCTCAATAAAATAACCAAAGGTAAACCAAGTAGTAATGAAATCTAAAGTCACAAAGGGCATTAATACGATGTAATATTTTAAGAGTGTTATATTTGACCGTAAAAGGCGACACTTTTAGAATTTATAACCAACATTGAGGATGTTTCTTATGTAAAACATCTCTAAAGTACGAGTATATTCCAAAAAGAATTACATAGAAGTAGTAAGTAAACACAAGGGAAAAGATAATAAACAAATCACTACGCATGTTGAAGGGAAATTATAAACTTACATTGCAAATGCAGTGTAAATAAGTGAATTCATAGCTAATTCGACC
>DWHO01002134.1:0-13862 GCA_018247575.1 Eurytides lysithous rurik | reverse complement strand
TCCTTAGTGTGGCAAGTCGGGCTTTTTGGCTTGTATTGTAGTACCGCCACTGGTAAGGGCATCTAAATAACGTTTACGCACGGGTACTTTTGCGTTTCGTCCAAAGAGTGAGGTAATCAAAAGCTCATCATTTCATTGTCAGTGGCAACACGCCTGCAACTTCGGTATTAACAATGTCAACGGATGGACGGTGCAAATGTCATACGCAAATATCCACCGTGTAACGGTGAGGAGGCAGAAAGCTATTTAAAATGCAGCGAGAACGAAAGGGAAATATTTTTTCGCCCACTCACGTGTCTCTCCGATTCCTGGTCTATCCTGGGTTAAGTTAGTAAAAGGCGCATTTAAGTTTTTGCGTACCAAACACAAACAATAAAACAAACTTAAATCATAGGTAAAACAACTTTGAGGATATGGAGGAAGAAGTAAACAATTACAACAACGAAATGCATATTATGTAGAATGCAAGTGAAGTTAAAATGGTTCAAATCTTTTTCTACAACGTTTGTAGATCATAATTAATATCATTAATAGGGCTAAGGTTTTAGGGCATAACATTTAGTTTCATACATTCTCATATTATTATTAATTAGATGTAAACACATCACAATATTCAAACAGGCACTATTGAGAAATATTCACACATTGTTTTATCAAATCATCAACACAATTGGGCATTTCATACATGCTATGATTATGTTCCAATCAACGACAAATAACTTAACACAGTAACAATCGTCCACGAAACCTGTTGTTGGAGGGAGCCCGAATCATTATTTTTGCTTTTCAATTCCTCTATCAACGCCGCTTTTTCGGCGCAAGACAAAATATTCTTTCTCAACTCGTCATTTAGTGATTTATCATTATACTTTTGCTCATTGTGACCACAAGCGATCGACTCCAACTCCACTATTTCAACGTCTCCACTATCTTTAGTGTCTTCAGAACTCTTTTCGGACTTGGAGGGATCTTTTCCGATTTCCACCCCATTCACTTTGGAATTTGACAGAGACTTATTCAATTGCTCATTCTCTATATTGGTCACTTTTTTCAGATTCGTACTCGAGTTATTCTCATTTATGATTTTAGATGAACCTTGATCCGCGTTAGATTCACTCATAGGCGTATCAATATGGGCATTTCTATAAGCAGCATTTTCTAACTCTACGGGATTATTAGAAGTGTTTATCTCTTCAGAGGGAACCTCTACGTTATCGGGTGATCTGTCATCCAGGATACTTTGCAATTTGGCCTCGCTTTCTTTCAACTTAGTTACCATTTGAATAAGTTCATCGTATTCTTCTTTAGTGTGCTCTATAAACGCCTAGATTAGAAATTTTAAAATAATACAATAATAAAGATTCAAGTATACTTTTATATAGACATAATAACATTTAGAAACATACCTCGTCTTCGGAATTACGCATGGTATCTACAAGGGATGACGTCACTCGTATGTATTCTCTTATTTGTCCTAAACGACGTTCTACGGATGCAGCATCTGGACATGCTGCTACAATGGCCTCTCCAATGGCTCTTGCCGACTCTCTATGAGCCTACATATAAAATAAAATATAAGATACATATATTTAAGGCAATGGTAATATCAATAACATATAAATATATATTCTGCCGAGGCTATAGAATTTGAGAAAGACATTTAATTATTTTGATAGGCAGTAATTAATCAACTAACTACAGACTTGTATTTTGGTAGGGTGTTACAATTAGGGTTTATGTCAATAGATTTATTTCCCATTCAAAACAAGTATTTGAAATAACGGAAAACAAATTTGACACAAATTAAAATTATCTTCATCTGAAGCAGTAACAAATAAAATAAATAAAAGTGATCATAAATCGTCTGTGTAAAGGTAAAAAGAGACAGATGTTTCACTACCTTTACAAAAAACCTATATAACTGTTTTATATATTTTTTTTTTTTCGGGAAAACTGACCTGGTTATTTTCATTTAAATTATTGAAACTTCCTTGTCCCTGGTCATACATGTTGTTCATTAAATTAACAGTCTTAGTACCGCTTCTTGAATTTGTTATTGGCGGAGTAATATTATTATTATTACCCTGCGTGTTCACGTCAAAGGTGTTGCGGGTGGAATTCAATGTCCTTGTCAAATTATTCCTATTTTGATTTGGTGCCTGAAATGAAATAAATAAATTAATAAACATAATCTAGTAATTTCTTAGTGGTAGGATTTTGCAATAGTGATAATTTAATTTAATATCTGTGGTATTATTAACTAATTAATGTTTATGGCTTTGTACTATCTTTTGTGGTATGTTTTTATTATTGCAGGACTATAAATGCTTGAGCAAATTAATAAATAAATACTATATTACTCTTAAAAATATGCAATAAAAACTGCAGGAAACTACTTTTTGTTCCACTAGCTCTTCTCAAAAAGTCAATCTACTTCTGTTAAAACTTTACAGCTAAGGGTATGATTTCATATATATTTTTTTTAATAATTTCTTTATCCTATGCCAAAAGTCACAATGATTCCTTTCTCTGTTGCTTCTCGAAGTAAAGGAAAAAAACAAACACTCCCACATTAATAATATATTAGATTTTAGTGAGCACTTACATTAAAAGGTTGAGACATATTCCCCGTTACAGCATTAGGTGTTGTTGGATTCACTATCATAACAGCTGCAGCAGCATGATTAGAGTGGGAAATTAATCCTAAAATAATAAAATGTTAATAATTAGGTTTACTTACAATATCAATATAACAACATTGTAAGTAATGTGGATATTAACCCCTATTTCCAATATTTTTTAATCAATTTAGGTACAAAAACATAAGGAAACACAAATTCCGAGAATGGCAATAATCTAGCATCCAATGTGACGGACTTAAAATATTTTGAAATTTATATTTCTATATTAGCCGTGACCCATGCGGAGCTGTAATATTTTGCGATATATAAAATTACAGTGACCGTGACGTTCACGGAGCTGCATAATTCTGCCGGTAAACGTTGCCAGTATATGTCACGGAGGTGTGCATTAAGCGGTTAAATAGGTAGAAATAGATAATCACATAAGTTACAAGAACTGCAAAATAAAATGTTTTTTTAACTTTACTTGTACTTTTCACAAGTAAAGTTAAAAAAGCTATAGCTGCCTAAAAAAATATTAATATCACACCATGAATTAACATAAATAAAAATATTACCATTTTGAAAGTGATGCAATGTGTGTGAAGAAATTGATGATCCTACACCATCGTCATTGTGGTCGGCGGGAATATTATCTCTATTCTGGACAGTCAGGGGTAGTGCACGAGGTTGAGGCCTTACAGGAACAAATCTTCCAAATCCACTTTCAAATGAAACAGAGTTATCTAAAATGAAAAATAACTTTCATGTTACAAAGTTGTAAAGATAATTTGAAAGAAAAAAAAGTGTTTTTCTTACTCACCCAAATCCGTCAATTCTTGATCTGAAGTATTGTTTGTCGGTTTTCTAGACTGATTACAATTGGTTCTTGTGTTGTATTCTGAAACAGGTACCCAATCTAAAGAAGTCTGAAAAAAAAAGATTGGATTGAAATAGTCAATGTACAATCAGTAAATTTGTCTTAACATGTGCGACGAACCAATACCTTCTTCCTACTAAATTTAGAAAAGCATGCTCCCATATGGCTATATGGTATATTTTATAATTATATAGTTAATGTCAACATGTACTTGCAGAATATAATCTTATTTGTACAAAAAATACCTTTAAGAATATATTTAGATGAGAACAAAGTTCTGATGTGAGCATTAGTATTTGAAACTACACCTAACTGGCAAATGTCCAAATTCTGAACTCTCCCAGTTTCTAAAAATAATACATCATGTGGTCTGGAAAAACTTCAGATTGAATGGGTTGACAGCAATAATTTTTGGTATGAACATAATAAAAGAAAGAAAAATTATGCTTAATAAAGACGTATATTAAGTACATTATCAAATACTTAATACTTTTAATTTGTAGGATTAATTATACTTAAAATATTAGCTGTAACTAGTACCGTCACTAAATTTGTTGTCATATCTCGTCTCGTTGGTGTCACAGCTTCTTGCGGTACATTGCAATTATTGCGTGCTTTTGTTTTGGGTATTGTACCCGTGTGTCCAGGGTGACGCTCTTTATTACCAGGAGCCATAACAGAGATTTATTGATATTTCAATGAGCGAGGACTGTTTATTCGTCGGTAACAATTCCAAAAAACATTTTTATATACTTTTACTCTAAGTGACAATTCTCTATAGACTTCAAGATTATTTAGCGAAAAATTTTATATAGATACCAGTCATTCAAAAGAGAAAATACAACTGCATATACTTTTTCTTTTCGGTTTTACGTTATATACTCTATTCCACAATTGAAGTCGACGCAGACGTAAAAAAGACACAGACAGGAATATGACATTTTAAGAAGATGCGTTCATTAAAAAGTGTTAAAATATTATACTATAACAAAAAACAAGTTTATGAAATTAGCAATCCAAAAAAATAGCGGAAATAAACATGATTCTTAATAAACTTTATATTAGTCTTTATTGCAATCAAAATGTTATTATAAGAATTACAACGCTATAACTAATTGTTGTTACTGCTATTAGCAGCTAGTTTTTTTTCTTACAATATGTTCTGTAAAAATAGCATTATGAGACCGTTATTAAAAGCTGTTGCTGATATTGCTACTCGCTAGTTGCGGCGAAACTGATATGTTTTCATTTAACTTTTGTTGCGATTTAAAGCTGCGCGGTCGTGTTTGTTGTGTTAATTTATGTGTATCAAAAATTCGTATGAATGATTTTATATTACGCTTAGTAAATTGTGATAAAAATTGGTGTATTTCGTTTATGCTTAGCAAACAAAATATTAAAAGTGTTAAAGTGGAAGAAGATAGCAATTCCCGTAACATTTAGGTAATAATTATTATTTTTATGAGAGCATTTGCGAACGCTAGTATTTTTTTTTTGTATTATAATGTTAAATAAATTTATTGCAATTTATTATAAATGTATTGAGTATTTAGTTAGTAGTTAGTAGTTATAAAAGTTAATTAAACTTTTATTAATATATTGAGGAATAAAACGGATTAAAACGCGTTTTAACAGGTGAATTGATTATATTCATCACTTTTTTATAATTTTTATCGTATCAGATAAATTATTCTGTAAATAAACCATTGTAAACCTGCTACTAAAGAGTAAACTGTATTGGAGAAATATTTTTCTATGCTATATTCAAGAAATGTTTTGGCGGCAGGTCTAAGATTTGTCGATCCCGGTTCAAATCCTAGTGTTGATAATTATCTTCGAAGTTTATACGGTTCAATTATGTATTTTTAATCCACAGCTTTAATCCTTACTTTAGTTACTAGTATATTATTTATTGATTCTGATACTGTAAAATGTTTTGCTGCAAAAGTTCATGGGCGGCGGTGATCACTTATCATCAGGTGAGCCGCTTGCTAGTTTGTCAGCCAGATCCATAAAAAAAAAGGAAATATTTTATAAATATCAATATTTCTATTCTTTTTCCGGTTAGTTACGATAATTAGTTATAAATATAATTTATACAATTAAATAGATGATTATTTATTTATCAGTTTTAGATCGTACTTATTCGATTGCGCAAAAATTTCGAATACAGTACAGTGTACGTTTTGTTTGATGTTTTGTAAATTTAACGGGCCCTTACGCTTATAAGTTACACAGTTAAGAAATATAGAACATTCATTTGAAAAGGAATCGCTTGTAAAAATTATACACGAGTTACGTATACCATTTTAAGTTACAAAAAACCTATTACCTTATTTTTATTATTATAGAACCGCCCCATAGCCGGCTAGCATCGAGAAAATAAGGCCAAAGACATTTCGAAGTCAATACCCTCAAGCCTCGTGTCGTATACTGCTGCTTTTTGTGCTGTTTCAAGTTTGCTTCTCTTGCACTTAAACACTGAAGTTAAGATTAGGTTAAAATGCAATAAAAATACAGGTTTGAAAATCATACTTGTTACACATTAAAATATATAAATAAGTTGGTTAGTTAATTAAAACAAAATATTATTTTATAAAATAAATTTAAAATCAATTAATTCCTTACATTTAATTCACAGTCTTCTGAAAACTCTTTCATCAATGCTTACATAACACTGGCGGTACAGCTGATTTAGCATTCAATTGAGCGGTATCACCGCGTAATCAAAATAGAATTTTAATATCCAAGCTATTTACTCTTTTTGTGTTTGCGAAAAGTACAACAGTGTAATAGTTTAAACATTTTTACTGTTACTAGTCGGGTTGTTTTTAGACATGTGCGATGATTACTATTCAAACGAGCGTATTTTCTTTATTATGGAACCTTTCCTTATTTAATTAAATTTTAGTTTATTATCAATTTTACTTTTGTTGATATTTAATTTGTATAACTGATTTTTTTTAATTTCTCGATATTTCGAAAACTCCGTTAAATGTCATTGAAGCTGACAATGGGAGGGAGAATTTGAGGCTAAATTTAAGGCGGTGAAATCTATAAAAATAGTTTCAATATGCAGGTTAAGTATCGGATTGAGTGTACAGACATTTAACACACACATTAATCATAATATTTATAAAATCCTTTTATTGACAGCTATTAATTGATGAACTCTATTTATAAGATGAATTAAAAGATTCAATAGAATAATAGGTGTTAATTTATTATTACATATACTTCTCTTTAAATTGTATCGTGTTTCTTAGATATATCGTTGAATCTTCTAATAAATATGCTACTGCTAGAAGAGGGAGCACCCCTCCGCTATATATATCCCTATATAAAGTAAATTTATAAAAGGTCAATAATAAAAATTTCCGAAGGAATTAGACGGTAACGTAATTTGTTAATGTTTTAACCAACTTTTCTATCAACAACAAGCTGGTAAGTTTTTATTGGTATTGACATCTTCACGTAATGCACACCGAGGAAATACTTAATATCTGTAAATTTATCATATATATCGTTTTCTAGAACAGGTTCTTCTTGTATAGACTGATCGACATCATTGCTTTCAGCTTATGCAGCTCTATAAAGGTTCATCAAAAGAATAAAATAAAGTGACTCGGTTGACATATCGAGTGTAAGGACACCGTACAAGTGTGGATTCTTAAATATTGAAAGAAAGGGGCCAGTGGAAGGTCGATAATGGCACGGGTTGGGGGTTAGGGAGTGTCTTCTGACCTGAAAATCGTATTTCGTGACATGCTGACACTTAATAAAGACTTGTGTTCCGCCGCTCCTTTTTAATACATTTAACACGATGGCGTCGTGAAATAATGATTGCTCGTGTGTTGCCTTAGTCCATTTAAAACTATTATATAGTGGTATTAACGGACGGCTTGATGATGAAATTATGTACATTTTGACGTCCATTATGTTGTTGAAAAATTGAAACAAATGACCTTTGAAACTTTTGTTTACTAGTTTCTACATTTATCATTATATAATATCTAAGTGTATGGGGATGAGGAAAAATTACTTCCAATTAAATAAAGTAGTTAATTTTGAGCTTAATTATAAAATCAAATAAATTCGTGTTAGTTTTGCTGCCCTTTTTGCTGTTATGCTCTTGTTGAGATGAGAAGTTTTACTTTCTACGTTCCCAGATCTTTATCAGATGCTAGTTATCTATGGGGCCAGCCTTACCATACGCCAAAATGGTTAACTATTGGCGAAGATATCGCGTAATTATAATTCTACGAAAATAATTCAGATTCGATGAAAACTTCCCTCTTTTTTTAAATCGGTTGGAAGATAAAGTTATAACATACGAACTAGTGATCGGTGACAGCGGAAACGTATTATTTTTTTCGCCGGCGATCTTTTAAATATTGTTAAAGTTCGCATGTGGTGATGATGTCAGCGATGACGTCACATCCCAGCCATATTCGAAAACCGGTCCCGGCGTCGCGCCGACCTCCAATTATGCTAATACCAGTCCTCACCACTCCTCGCTTCTAAAGGTTGGACCGCATAAAAATATTGCCGTATACCCAACGATACCGAAAGCTTTATGCAACAAATATATTCTATCCTGTTAAATAAAACGTATAGCATCAGTTTATGTACTTACCTGAGTAACATACGGACCTTATTCTCATATATGTATTCTAAGCTTAATTTTTAAATTACTATGGTATTATTATTCGAATTATATATTGTGACATTACGTGGTATTCCGATAGGCTTATTCGCGGGATTTGCGTTTTGGGTTGATTCATGTTGCATTTAAAGATCTGGTGAATGACTCACGTTGGTCGACTGAACGACTCATTGCCTCCCTGTTTTGAAATTGATGCCTTTCGAATGTTGACCGTTATGGAATTTCGCATCAAGCTCATACACGCGATAATAATATTTGTTTGTTACTACATATATTTAATAAAACTACGCTTAAACATAATTTGATTTCAGGAATTGCCCCTCTTTTATTGTTAAAGGAAGTTCTCTAGATTCTTGGTTAGTGGGCGATGTACAATATTGACGCATATTAGCTTTTTATTTTTCTTTGTATCCAATGTTGATGTATCCATAGATACAGCCGCGGGTAGAAGCCAACAAATGAAATTCAAATTACAGTATAATTTAAGAAATTGATTTGCTTAATATTTTGCAAATTTAAAGATGATGAATGCCATGATCGTCATGTTTGATATCTCACAATGTTAACGACGCAACATCTTATACATGCATCGTTATATATTTTTTTTAAAGTTATCAAAACTTTGAATTGACTTCGTAACAAGAGACAATTTTGCCGTTAATGCAATAAAACGGCATTAGCATTTCCGTTGACGGTCCAATAAAAAGAGTTTCCCGCCTAAAATTAATGACGGCTGACGGTTTAAAGTCATGTTTGCGCCGCGGTTTTGAGCAACAGATGTTCCGACCTCGACTTCGTTATTTCTTATCTTCAATGTTGTAGCTCACATCATTTTTAATAATTGGATAACTTCGATATAACTATTAATATCTTTGTATTAGTTAGAATTTTGTCCAGCAGGCATTAGTAAAATTTTGACAAGAAGTTTTGACAAAAAGATTTATTATTCTTTAAGCATTTATTGTTACATGATTCAAGAGCGCACGCCTTTTTAACCTATTCAAAATGAAAGCGTTCTTAATTTGTCTGATCATTTTAGTAAGTATATAGGTAATATCTCCGCTAATTGTTTTGCGTAAAGTAGATTTTGATGTTTTTTTTTGTTCTAAAGAGTTTATCACAAGGTTGTTTTCATAGAAGTTTTGTGAAAGCACACAGAACTTTAGAAATACCCCATTAAATCAAATAGATATCAATCATTTATGACGAATGAAATTTATTTTGTATGAGGTTTCTTTTATTACATCTATTTGAGGTCGATAATTTGATATAGAAAATTTCTTCATAAACTAAAAGCTTTTTAGTCGCCAGAATATATTCGCTCGTGTAAACAAATATGCCATCAAAGACCGTAGTTTGTAGCATTATGTTGTTATCCCACTTTCACGATTTCTTATGTCGCCTCATTTAACGGGACAAAACGGACTCTGCGCCAGTATTTTTCACAAATGGTTTAACAAGCTACAATGATTTTCTATAGCCGTCTACTTTTCCTGAATCAGTTTATATATAATTGGGTTCTCTACCTATTACAGCCAATAACTATGAAAAACTTTTTATTGAGTAATGGTGATTATTTTTCGGTTATCCGATTATTAGAGGTTTATAATCACTAGTCTAAAATCATGATTAGCTCCAAAAATAAATTTTAGTTATTATGAGTTGTCTAAATGTACCATTGTATATTGCTATACGGTATCTTATTTGAAATAGTAAAATAACGGGCAGCCGATTGATGCCTGATTATTATATTGATATGAGAATTTTTTTTACGACGAAGATTAATATGCTGCTTAGGCCGAGAAAATTAAATAAAAAGAATAAATTAAACGAAAACTCAACTGCGACTACATTCAGGTTTTCTCCTCATGAATTTAATGAAACATGTAAAATTAGAGTGTGTATTGTGACGTAACAACATTTGAGTAAGGTTTGATTTGATAGCTGGAACGACAGCCCCCGACTGATGTCAAGGTTTGTTTCAGTAACTGTTTTCACCAATTGACCTCAGTGGTGTTGTGTAAATGTTTACCTTTTTACTCAAGAATATTAATAAAAATACCTTTGGTGAAAACATACAACAGCTTTTAAAAATCGTCTGGTTTATAAATGCACCCTGCATTTGCATTGTACGTTTATCAACGGAAAAAATATTCATGTTTTATAGTAAAAACAAGCTTTTAAATTGACCGGTGGAAGGAAAACTGTAATAAAATATGAATGCTATTGGCTTCGACGTCACAGGTCGTGGGTTCGATTCTCACCCGGGATAAATATTTGTATGAACTACAGATAGTTGCTGCTGATCTGGGTGGTTGTCTCTATGAAATGTATGTAAAACGCCCTTATAACATGAGATATTGTTATCTTACAACTGGGGCAGAGTATTTAATAAAAAAAAACGACAAAGCGACGGACGAATTTTTACATTTATAATATTAACAAGGATAAAATCTATTATTCTTTTGGGAAACTCCATAACGTTGAACAAAACTTGTTAAACAAGTCACATACCCATTGACCATACGAGAGAGTTTAGATTCGTTTCATGAAAGTCTTTAAGGAATTAAATAGATGGCTGGCTGTGACCTACTTAGGCGCAGTGTGACGGGCAATAAAAACGGTTGCAACTAACCTCTCCGATGTAGGATGGCATGCGGTCTTATGATTTATTTATATGGTCCTCTCTTCCAATAAATGCAAGGCGTGGTGATAGTTTGGGCTAGGTGCAAGCATACACGTAATACATTTATAAATAACAAACGTAAAAATATTAGTCATGTAAAATACATATGTATGCATAAAAATATTTTTCACGCAAGGCACGTTTCGTTTCAGGACTTCAAATTAAAGTTAGCTACGTACATTCTTCGCTATCGAATTTGAACTATTTTGATTTTTACATTTACCACATATGCAAGGTTTAAAAAAAATTGAATTATCCCTTTGTATTAACGGGATATATCTATTCGCCCCGTACGCTCTCAAAAGAGTAAAGTATTTAAAATCTAAAAGCAGAAGCACAAGTAAAAACTAAGCATTACAAGCAATTTTTTTATTAACAAAAAATACAATCGATTTTCAAATACGTCTAACAAAACCTTCAACATACACTTCCTGCTTTAGTTTAGGGCAACCTTCAGAATGTAAATAATGTTATTTTCTTAAAAAAACCCTTCGGAGTTCGAGGTCCAGCAGCTATGAAATTTATTCCAGATAATATTGCACTCACAAAAGTATACTTAAAATCAATTGACTATTGCGGCAGGTATCGCCATGTACGTTATATAATTAAATAAAAAAAAATTATTAAGAACCTTAATTATACGAAAAAAAGAATAGGTTACGTTTCTATTACTAGTAGAGTCCGATGTCCCTATTGTGATGATATTTATGAAATGTAAATAACCAATCAACGTAATGCTTTGATACTTAGCTCAAAACAGGTAAAAGGCACGGACGTGCTCTGTTAACTGCAAGTCTTCACCTAATACTTTCACCGAACACGTTTCATGTAACCAATGAGTTTTACATTTATTAATTTATAAGAAAATGTACATTTTAATTGGACCAAGAGTACAGTTGACAATCGTCGTTTCAAAAACAATCGCTTTATTTGGTAAAGGATTCTACGGTAATAATATAATAAGCGTCATCATTGAACGATTAAAAATTTATTTGAGGACAACGACCTTTGTTCTAAAGAGAATGTTTTAAAGCACATGATTAATATTGTCTGTTGATAAAAACCATAGTTGTGGTTTTCTGTAACTCGTTTTTCGTAGTTCTGAAGTACTGCTTTCGTCGTCGCGCGTCATGGATTCGATTTCCGTCCGGGCAGAATGTTTCTTTACCACACACACAATGGTTACAGACAATGGTTACGGACCTAGGCGTTTGTGAACCATTTAACACGCCATAATAACCCAAGATAATTACTATCATCTACAGTCCCCCAGTAGCGTACCTAGAACTTTTGCCGCCCGGGGCGATCTTCAGTTTGCCGCCCTTTCTATTATAAGTCAAGACAAGAAAATAAATATGAAATGAATAAGTTGCTTTTTACAACTATAAGTAAATATAAAAAATGCCGCCCCAAGTTAAGTGCCGCCCGGTGCGGACGGCACCCACCGCCCTAGGTACGCCACTGCCTGCCCTACTATGTAGAAAACTTTATAAATCTTAATTATCACATAACTCCCGAATAATTTATTTTTAAATTTTAACGTTGCGGGAATTATGTGCTAATTAAGATTTACAAATTTTACCCCTTAGTAGAGCAAGCCGGGCTTTTGGGCTTGTATGGTAGTACGGCAACTGGCTACGGCATTAAAGTAATTGAACGCATGAGCCAATTATTCAATAAATTATCACAATTTTTATTGTTGTTTCCCTGTGTTTTACCCGTTATTTTTTTGTTTTTTTAGAATTGAAATAAAAGTAAGTTTCTTGGTAGTTACTTCAAAGCGTGTATTTTTAGGATTCCAATACTTTTAGTGTGCGTTTATCTTTTACAATTAGTTTAATAGAATTAATGTACTAGTGAAGCATCAGGTAAATTAATTGATATCTTCATACGGCTTTTGATAATCTATCGCATGTTATATAAGTCCAAAAGAATTAGAATTCGATGTCAAAAACTATTTGATTTATCATTCGCCAAAAAACGAACAATACTTCTAAAAAGAGAAAGATTAATTTATATGTATATATACGGTATTTTAAAATATTATCAATTTTAACCAATCGCCTAATTCTCATCGCTTGTACCACACATCTTTGATGTACACTCTAGGTCGACACACAAACTGCTGGACCGCTCTCATGCCACTGCGATAGCGTTGCAAACAAAACATGGACATAGTCATTTTCAATACATGACACTATCTGACATCACGGCCAATATTGTCCATAGATTCTGCAGCTAAGAGACAATGTGAATTATTTTACACTATCAATATCGTTTTATATGCAAAGCGGTCTACGTAATTGATAGATAACTTTTAGATACAGTCTTGCTCGTTGACTCATTGATAGGACGTCGACGACCCGTTTGGCGCAGTTGTTAAGCGGTCGGCTTCGGCGGCGCAGGTCGTGGGTTCGATTCCAACACGGGACAAACGTTTGTACGAACTACAGATACTTGTTTCGGATCAGAGCGTTGGTCCGTGTGAATTTTATGTATGTAAAACGCTCGTGTGCCACAAGATATTTCTATCTCACGTTAAGGGCGGCGTTTTTAAAAAGTAAAAAAAAAAACCCACTTGGACCTTCGCTGCGGTAATCACCCAGAGATTTAGGATAGAGTGTGATCAATAATTACGCTGGTGACGATGGGTCTTCAAACCGAAATGGCTTCACTAGCCCGTCGGTGTAGTGGTTAGAGCTTCTGACTGCCTCCGTGGCCTAGTGGTATAGGCCCGCACTATAAAACGGAGGCCGTGGGTTCGAATCCCGCGGAGGGCAATGATCTTGTGGTCTTGTTGTTTCTCAAATTATCCTTTTTTTTATTGCGATGGTATTGTAAATATAGGTACGTGTACTTGTTTCAATAAATTATACCGTACCGTATTTACTCCAAATGGTGAAGACAACTGTATTTTAAGAATGAAAATAAAAAAATCGCTATTACTTTTGTCTTATGTCTTATGTATGTTGAAGTTTATGCTTTTCGGCCTATGCGGCCCTTTAAAGC
>DWHO01002133.1:0-13862 GCA_018247575.1 Eurytides lysithous rurik | reverse complement strand
ACAAACACCCAGATCCGAAACAAATATCTGTAGTTCGTACAAATATTTGCCCCGGGTGGGAATCGAACCCACAACCTTCGACGCCGAAGCCAACAGCTTAGTATCTGCGCCAAACGGTCATCAAAGGATTAACATTTTAGAGTTGAAAAGGTCATCAAGTATCCTCCAAAATAAATACATTTTTATTTTAGCTTTAAATCTTATTTAATTAATCTTAAATTAAACCAGAATCTTTCCAAATATTAATCTTGGAAACTAAAAAAATGTCGTTGTATTTAGGCGAAGACCGTTGGCTGTGTACGCTTCTATTGCAACGGGGATATCGTGTAGAATATTCGGCTGCTTCGGATGCTTACACTCACTGTCCCGAGGGATTCAGCGAATTTTATAATCAACGTCGTCGTTGGGTGCCTTCTACCATCGCTAACATCATGGATCTGCTCGTTGACTATAAGCACACGATTAAAATTAACGACAACATTTCGACACCTTATATCGCATACCAGGTTGAGTATTTTTCAAAGAAACAAAAAAGGTGACGCATGAAATTTAGATTACATCATAAAATTTTTCATCTTTCACAGATGATGTTGATGGGTGGCACAATTCTTGGCCCTGGCACTATATTTCTTATGTTGGTGGGTGCCTTCGTAGCAGCTTTCAGAATCGACAATTGGACTTCATTCGAATACAATTTATATCCCATTATGATTTTCATGTTTGTCTGTTTCACGATGAAATCTGAAATACAGGTGACTTAAAAGTTTTTTCAGTGGCAATTTTTTCGTTTTCTACTGTGTGTTCGATTACAATGAATCTTATGTTTTATAAAGTCTACACGTTACAAATTCTCATATTTACAGTTATTAGTGGCGCAGATATTATCAACAGCATACGCGATGATCATGATGGCTGTAATTGTCGGTACGGCTCTTCAGTTAGGGGAAGACGGTATCGGATCACCATCTGCTATTTTCTTGATATCGTTATCGAGTTCATTTTTCATAGCTGCCTGTTTACATCCGCAAGAGTTTTGGTGTATTGTACCTGGTATTATTTACTTGCTCTCTATACCCTCTATGTACTTGCTTTTGATTTTGTATTCCGTCATAAACTTGAATGTCGTATCCTGGGGAACTCGAGAGGTTCAAGTGAAAAAAACGAAGAAGGTAAATATTTATAATTCTTGTTAATTTTTTTTAACAAAAATTACTTCGTACTTTAATGTTATTTTTTTTTTAAGGAAATCGAACAAGAAAAAAAGGAGGCTGAAGAAGCAAAGAAGAATGCCAAACAAAAATCTTTGTTAGGTTTCCTCCAAGGCGTGAATAGCAACGAAGAAGAAGGTTCTATTGAGTTTTCTTTTGCTGGCTTATTCAAGTGTTTATTATGTACTCATCCTAAGGGTAACGAAGAAAAGGTCCAATTGTTGCACATAGGATCTACACTTGAAAAATTGGAGAAAAAATTGGATATCATAGAAAGGTAACACACGATCATGTAACTTGTAATAAATTTAATTTCTATTGTTAAATTACTATTTAGTTTCTTTTAATGGTCTTGCTCTTGACGATATAATAGCCTTATTCGGACTGTTTTTCAATAAACGTGGGTATATTTACAAAGGAAAAACCCTGAGTTACTAATAAAATATTTCAAGGGTTTACTTCGAAGATCTGTGAAATGAAATAAGTCTAGTTTTGGATTATTGAGTCTTAAAAGTTTGCAATATATTATTATGCTAAAATTTCAGTCAGTGCTATTTATACTTGATTAGTAACAAGTTAAGACATATACTGAAGATTATATTTTTGTATAGGATAAATAAAAACGATTGATACAAATTTGGCATTCTTATAAGTTTCTTGGACCTATCTTTTATATAAAACTCGCTAATAATGCCCTTTTTCATAGTTTTACCGATTAAGTATTGGCCAAATGGTTTTATTTATTTGTTGTGTGGGATAACTTTAGTTTTCGGTTATGCCAATACATAAAGCACAAAAAAGTAAGTATTATTTTGTGTTTAACACATTTTAGAAAAAAATTGCACTAGCAGATTTTCGCAATAAACTCTCGATATTTGAGATTTCCGATTTTGTCTGATAAGATGTGAGCAAAATACGAATAAAGTGTATAGCTAATATTTTAATTAAAATATTATATGAATTTTATTTTACAGATCGGTTGATCCCCATGGATTAAACAGAGGAAGAAAATTATCCTTAGGACCTAGAGGAAGTAATGCTGGAGATCATCAATTGGACGCTCTAGCAGAAGGCCCCGAAGAAGACAATGATTTAAGCTCAGATGCCGATACAATGTCAACTGCCCCAAGAGTAATATATCCAAGTTATTGTATGTCTTTGAAATTATTATTATTTTTTTAACAATTTTATTTTCATTTAGGAAAGAAGAGACGACTTGATAAATCCATACTGGATTGAGGACCCTGAACTAAAAAAAGGGGAGGTTGATTTCTTAAGTCAATCAGAAACACAATTTTGGAAAGATTTGATTGATAAATATTTGTATCCTATTGATGCTAATAAGGAGGAGCAGGTAAGCTGGATACTCATATACAATATGTTATGTTATACAAGCATTTTCTGGACGCACGATATAATGCGTATTATCTTAAGTATGGACAAGATCCGTAAGATGCTGTGTTCCGAAATTGAATTGATATTAGTGTTAGTATATTCACACGAGTTTGTGTGAGAATCAAATATATTTCCGATGAAAAAAAACTTTTTTATAATAATTTTTTAATATTGCTCACAATGCATGCACAAATTACCGCTTATTTTGAAAAATACTTAGGAAAGTAAAAGGTAAATATATTAAAAATTTACAGATTAAACATGTTTCAGATCTTTAAACATGGTTTTTAAACTTGTCAATCTTCCCATAATTTTAGGCCCGTATAACCAGAGACCTGAAAGAATTGAGAGACTCTTCTGTATTTTCATTCTTTATGATTAATGCTCTTTTTGTCCTCATTGTATTTTTACTACAACTCAACAAGGACAACCTTCATTTTAAATGGCCTCTTGGAGTTAAAACTAATATAACTTATGATGAGGTTTCGCAAGAGGTAACGTGAGAAACTACTTCGTTGCAATCAGCTTTCAACGATGACCGAGGATAACGAATCTTTTGAACTCATAACCCTTTCTAATCAAAACTAGACTTCACACCTGGTCAACTTTGAAAGCTGACGCATTTAATCATTGTCTTGTTTTATGTAATTTTACAGGCACGAATTGCACGTGACTTGATAGAGCTTCGCAATAAGTCAGTTTTTGCATTTGTTATGTTCAATGCTTTATTCATATTGATAGTATTTTTATTACAATTGAACAAAGATCAACTCCACGTGATTTGGCCTTTGGGAGTAAAAACAAATATTACGTACATCGAGGATACAGGCGAGGTATAGCCAAACATTACCAAAAATGTGTGTCACTTCACAAGTCTAACGACCTTCTTCTAACTTGTTTTGGTTTGTTTTGGGATGGCACCAGCATGGATGTCCCAGTTTTTTTTCTACACTGAAAACTAAACAACTTGGGCACCAACGGTTCTACACATAATCTAATTTTAAGCCCTAGCCCTTGAGATCCTTCCTTTGCAATCAGTTTTATGTACAACTTTATAACTGTAGCAACAATGAAGTCCTACATTAAATGATTCTTTTTTACATACTACCTACAATGTTTGCACTCTACCCAATACCCCGAGGAGTTGTCTTTCTATATATTAAGGTGGCGGTATTTTTCTATTAAAATGGTTTACGGTTTTCATAGGTTTTCCTCGTACCTACATATCTTTATTAAAAAGGACGTGGTGATTTGTTTAACATACCTCCCTTTCACATTAAATTTAATTACAGATCTACAGTAATAGCAGTCGATGATTAGTGTCTAAAATTTTCCATATCGTTGTAAAAACATACACTGCACTTGTTTCGTATCCGTATAAAAACTTCGTATACAAAAATAAATTTACCTTGGAATTTGTTAGTAATAATTTCACAACTTGTACTTTTCATTTTGCCACGTTCTAAAAATAAAGAACTTTTTTTTTGAAATTGCTATGACTGTAATATTTTATTTGGAAATGGCTATTTTTTCGCTTTTATTGAAACTGCTTGGTTTGTTGCAGCAAAATTGTGTAAATATTGTAATGAAACTAATATTGATTTGTAAACTTTCAGGTGCTCATTTCTAAAGAATATCTGCAACTAGAGCCAATAGGTCTAGTTTTCGTATTTTTCTTCGCTTTGATTTTGGTTATACAGTTTACCGCTATGTTGTTCCATCGATTTGGAACAATTTCACACATATTAGCATCCACTGAATTAAATTTGTTCTGCACCAAAAAGGTAAAGTATACGTAAGCTATTATTAAATAGCCAACACTTAAATTATAGTTACTTGTTATGAGTGGGGCTTAACGAAATAACCTTTTTTTTTAGTCTGAAGATTTGTCTCAGGATGCTCTTCTCGATAAGAATGCAATAGCGATAGTAAAAGATCTACAGAAATTGAATGGGTTGGATGACGACTATGATAATGATTCGGGATCAGGGCCGCAGAACGTGGGGCGAAGAAAGACCATACACAACTTGGAAAAAGCACGACAAAAGAAGAGAAATATCGGAACACTCGATGTTGCCTTCAAAAAACGCTTCTTTAATATGAACGCCAATGAAGGACCAGGTTTGATTCCTTTTTTTATATTAAGATTGATTAAGCGTAATCTATTTTCTAAATGGTGTGTTGAAGGAAAGGAAGTAAATGAAATCTGTATGAAATGAAGAACAACTTTAAACATGGCTCCATGATTTTTAAATATAAGTTATTATAATTTCAACCTAAACTTTTCTTAAATAAAATTAAGCCACAGGAGCAATTTAGAGACCAGATTGTTAATGATAAGCGACATGCTGTTCCTAGTCCATGAGCAGCAGCATGCCACTTAGCGTCTGGCTCTGCAGTTAGCTCATCAAAGATATAAGATGAAGATGTGACTAGTAATTTCGTTGATAACATTTTCTTTCTATCTGAAACACACGCTTGACGGCTGAATATGTTCTTCCTTAGACGGACTACGCAAGAGTCCGGTCAAAATTGTATTTAGAATATCAAATCGGCTTTTAAAATTATCAAATCTTTAACAAACGTCATGGAAGTGTGTAGCGATTGAAAGAATGCGGTAAATTTAAGTTCTTGATCTTCTTAAAACTGACCCCAGAACTTTGATGTTTTAGGAACCCCAGTGCTAAATCGCAAAATGACCTTGCGCAGAGAGACGTTAAAAGCTCTAGAGACGAGAAGAAATTCCGTAATGGCAGAAAGAAGAAAATCACAGATGCAGACTCTTGGAGCCAACAATGAGTACGGGGTTACTGGAATGGTAATGTTTTAAACATAACAAATATTACTTACTACATATAGCATACGTATAGCCCGAAATTCTTGCCTATGTAGTTTTTCCTGATGGCAACATCAAAACAACTCGGTTGCGAATTCATAACCGTAGGCAAATTTTAATTTTCAGCTAAATAATAACCACGGCGTGGTCCCCCGACATCGCACGTCGACCGCGAATATATCAGTAAAGGACGTGTTTGCTGAACCTAATGGAGGACAGGTGAACAGGGCCTATGAGACGTCACTAGGCGACGACGACGATATTAACTCCATGAGATTACAACCAAGGCAAAATCAAGTAACATTCCAGGGTAGATACCAATAAATATACCTAAAATTGCCAATTTTTCTGGAATATGAAAGTGTATGCAAGAATTTAGATTAAGCATTTGTAGATACTCATTTTTTATAATTATAGATATAATTGATTCCTGATTTGTAATGAAGACTCATTTACTATGTTTTTTTTAATTCGCATGACTGGTGATATTCAATGCGAAACATTTTATTAAACATTTACATCAAAGTAATATTACTCAATTTTTTTATAAGATATATCTTGACACTGCCAATTATTTTTACAATTTGTATTTCTTTATAGTATTTATGTAAGAAAATAAAATATACAAATCCAGAACCAGAGTTTAATTTTTTAAGTTATTTGTGTATTCCCTATTAACATAAACAATTTTATTTTGTGAATAATTAATTAGTTCTAAAAAAAAACTCCTAGTTTTGCTAATAAATGGCCTTTGATAATCTACTAATAATTTTAATTTTAATTAGTTATAAATAATTTGTAATATGAAATAAGCTGCTGATTGTATTTTAAACATTTTGATAATATAATAAAAAAAAATATTTATATTAGATATGAGCCCATTCATTCACCATTAAAAGTTTAATGTTTTAAAACATTAATAACTCAAAAATAATTGTTCATTTTTGTTAAATGATTCAACAACATATTGCACCTGCAGTAGGTGTAATATATAGAACAAAATGCCACATACAAATTTTTAATACATGTTTCATGGATATTTAAATATATCTTAGGATTATTAATAGTGTAAAAAATTACAAGCAATAAAAAAAAGACTTAAAATCATAATAATGTCCAAGGAGTTTAATGATGCTGCTAGGATTTATTCTTTCTGCATTGAATGAAAAGTTTTTAAAAGGAAGTTGGACAATGTGCTGCATAGAACAATCCACTAATATATTATTCATAACTTACATTACTTATTACAAATATTTCAAAATAGAGTAAGTTTAAACATTCTTAATTTTCCAAAAACGACACAAACTCTGTCAACTTGAACAGTTGATCTTCACTTGAAGTGTGCAATGGCGCAGGTTGTACAGGTGGAACTGGTTTTACAGTAACTCCATCATCGCATATCTCCCACTTTCGTTCTTGACAAATTTGAATTACTGCCTCATTGCTAAGACCTGTCATAGATACAACTGTCTCAAGGGAGATTGAGCTATATGAGCGCCCTATCAAGGTAAAGGCTCTTTCTCGAACTCTCTCTGTAATAGAAAATTTTAGTTTTGAGAGTAGGTGCCAAGTCATAAATTCAAAATTTATTGTCTGTTATTTTTCATTACTTAGACATATTATTATTAAATTAATTCATTTAATTAATAATAATAATATCATGGGACAACTCACACATAGCCCTCTAATCCTAAACTAGGCAGAGCCTGTACTATGGTACCCAGACAACTGATATATATACTTATATATATATTTAAATACACCTATCCCCCGATTTACACGGTAGATACGTTCCTGAGAAAAACGTTTAAATTGAAAATTAAAAATTTTCAAGTCAAAACCGTGTAAATCGAAAAGCTTGCAGAAAATTCATAAATTTGCTATTTAACAGTTGTGATTTTTTTCAATATTTTTAGGTGTACACATAAATAAAAATAAAATGCATTGACAGGTTAAAATATGTTTAATAATTAATTATTATTCAAATTAAAATGTTTTAATTTATGTTAATGTTTTTTTTTTAATTTTAATTAAACCTATTTGGTAAATTGTCATCATTTCCCTCCAAAATTTCCCGCATTTTTTCTCTCTGAATTTTACTTTAATCACAGCCGTTAATTTATAATAATCTATATTATGCACTCACTTGTAATTTACGAATATGGAAAATTAAATCTTTCTATAACTGTGAAACCTTCACTCAAATAGAATGTTCCATAGATAAAACTTTAATTTTATGCGAAGAAATACAGACACAGTGTGCGTGTGCAGCAAGTCAGCACATAAGCTCAGGATTCCCCGTGAGATGTGTACACAGCGCACATGTTCAATCACAGTAGCATTTAGTAGAGTGCAATAAAAAAAAAAAAACTTATTTGGAAAACCGTGTAAAAGCGAAAACGTGTAAAACAAGTACCGTGTAAATCGGGGGAAAGGTGTATTCGGGATTAGTAACGCCACTGCACATATGCATTCAGTTTCCTAAAAAAATCCTAATAGAAAGAATGCGTTAGAGAATTAATACTGTTGCGTATGGTAAGAGAGTGAAAGATAGTAAACCCGCCTATCCTATAGCTATCTTGCTGTTACGTCAACGGATGCCGGTGACCACCCACAACTTGTTGGCCCGGTCGTCACACAAAATGTACATTAGAATCCTGTCGCTTAAGCTTCAGTTATAACAATATACCAAATATGTAACTTAAATTCGGTAAATAGGGAGGCAGTGTGAAAGAAGAACCGACAATAATTTAAAGATGTTTAAATTATTGTCGGTTGAGTACCGTTACATTTTTAAGTGAATTCTAACTATTTCACCGTGCGAGTGTGTCGTATTTATTTCGATTAATATCTTCGGATTGGCGATAGTTCAAAAAAGGCGAAAATGATCTTTACAAATACTGACATCCCGACTCGTGACATTTCAAACGGGTATTCCGACACAAACAGTGTTTGATACTAATGAATTCCATTCTAAGTGTACAGAGGACTTGGCGCTTTGTACCCGTGGATACAGATGTTGAAATCGCTCGTGGGCAACTTTACAGCCGCCCTTTCGTTTCGCATTCGCGATGAGCTTACGTCAAAACAATTAGCGGGAACGTCACGGAACTTGGCAGCCGTGCAAGCGGCCCATCAGTGGGATACGAGCGGGCAACTTCCATTTTCCGTTCCAACAATGTATGCGCCGGCGCCTTGGCGGTCTACCGAGACTCGTCTCATTGAAACGAACCATATTTTCTGTTCATAAAACTTAATCATAGTTGGCCCGATTGAATGTTGACGAATTTTGATATTTAAAACTGATGATGACATTGATGACTGTTACTTTTGCACGTCCTACGCTTTACAATATATAATGGATGGTGTATATCATAAATATTCAGCACACATGTGTGTACGTGTCTATGGATAGTTTTTTGATATTTATAAATAGACTTTACCGAGTGGACACTAAAGTCTAAAAGGTTTTTTTTTAAATTTATAAAGTTTATGTTTAAAAACGTACCAAAACATCTTGCATAAACAATTTCGATCACTAAAAACAACGTATCGAATCGTCGTTTGTAGTGGTTGGTTAACAGGCTATCTTAATCTGTTTTATTCTGACAAAACAACATAACTTCCTTAGCAACTGTTCCTCGAGGTGTCTTAAAGAACTTATTGTCCTTAAGCTTTATTGGTATAAGTAGAAAAGAATGCGCAGCTACTTCGCTTCGCTGACAAATATACCAGACGCAGTTTATAAATAATGGCGTCAAAGCAAATGCAACAGCACCCAGGGGATTCCCTGAATTATTTTCCACAGATGTAAAATACTAGCGAAAGTGCAAAGTTTGCTAAATTGTAGAGGGTATGTACAACATAAAAACTCCAGAGTGCAGTTAAAGCAACGTCGCACGACACGATGCGATCGCTCCGAAACCGACCCATTATACCGGCGTGTCGGGGGCGCGTAACGCATAAATAACGAGAGGCGAATGAATCATCTAGCGCCTGGAAAGATGAATCACTGCACCTTATAGAGATTGAACCATCGACGCCGGGCCATAACCGACTCCACGCCGACCGCATAGGGCGTGTTATGCCAATGACTGGCCCCGATTACAGCCGTCGGCTCTTCAACGACGGAAAAAACTGCGGGTGAAACGTTACCGCTTTAAATAGCAGAGCTATGTCCATTTATAGCTTTGTTTCTAATTGTCAGGGGTGTCAATCGACAGTCGACAATAGTCGCGGCCCTGGTCCGTACACCGGACCACGACTACGGACCCGTCAGTACCCCAATTAATTTTAATTTTATAAGTTAATGTTTTGACACAACACGCATGTCCTCGTGCGTGACCCCGCAGGACGTGGGGTCTATCCAATTAATGGAAACTAGCATTTCCACGGATTCGGCGATCCGATAAAGCTTTATAAAGCCGCATAGGCTAAAAGCATCAACGTCAGTCCAGATAAGATAAGATAATTGTCAGGGTAATTAGGGGCTGAGGAGAAGAAAAAATATTTTACGGCGCGTGGGATCACATTTTCCTTCAACGATAGCGCTTTGGATATAGTATACTTAGTCTTGCCATAAATATTGTTGCAAAGAAAAACATTTTTTTCATTCTAAGTAACATTTATCACTATAACAGTGTGTTACTTTAATACATTAATATAAAATCATTAAAAATATATTAAGCTTATTCGAAGTGGTCTCCATTGGCTGCAATACTCTACTACTACAATATTCAAACGGTGAGGCCAGTTATCAACAGCAGCATGCACTCTTTCTATGGGAAAATTCTTCACTGCCATGGATTGTTATTATTATTTTAAGGCTTGTTCTAAACGCCATAATAATTGAAATTATCATGGCGTTTAGAACAAGCCTTACTCTCTAAAACTGACCATAAATCATAATCTAGTGGATTAAGATCAAGACTAGACGACGGTCAGTCTTCAGCTCTGACGAAGTCAGGCACGTTCTAACCAAGATTGGGTGGATCGAGCTTTATGACCCGGCGCAGTCTTGCTGAAAGGCCAAGCCATTCTTGATTATTGAATATGGCGTTGTTAAGGGGTTTAACTACTTTCTCAAGAATGGTATCTTGATACACTTGTGCCGATGTTTTGATAACACTCCACCAACCCATTACTGAAGTCGGATAATGCCCACATTATTCTTTGTTGACTAATTAAGTAGCTTCTTTAGAGCTTTCAGCATAAATACGGTCATTTTGTAGGTAAAAATATTGCTCAATTGTAAAAATTTTCTCATCCGTAAACAAAACTTTTCTGTGACCTCCGTTTGGGTACCACTTAAGTCATTGTTTTGGATTTACCAACCTATTTTTTTTAAATTATCAGTTAAGAGTGAAGTGACCAGTGCGTCTCTTATAAGCTGCAAGTCCTAAGTCATCTTTTAAAATACGCGACATGGTTCTAGGTGCTATCTTTATCTCCCGAGATAAAATTTTTTGCTTTCGAGCAGGATTTCTTCGAATTCTTTCCCTTATTGCTTTGATTGCCTTTTTGTACGAACACTACGTGGAAGGCCAGATCTTTTTCTGTCACAAACAGAGGAGGTTTCATTGTAGCTTATCAATAGCCCGGTACACAAACATTTGACTAATACCAAGCGTATGGAGAATTTTAAAAATTGTATTTGGCTACACACCTACTTTATCAGCGATTTATTTATTTTATTTATTTATTTACACTTTATTGCATAAACCAAAAACATTGGATTTACAAAGGGCGGACTTAATGCCATTAGGCATTCTCTCCCAGTCAACCCGGGGCGTGGAGACAAATTGTGGCAGGTGCAATAAAAATGTTATATTTTAAAAATAATTTAGAAATAAAAATAAGCATATACAATAAATACGTTAGTTAATATGTACTTATAAGATACATATGATATATCAAATAATATATATAATACATAAAATGAATATGTATATATATATATATATATGAATACATATATTAAAAAAAAATATGACGGATAAAAAACTGATAAAATAGCGACATTCAGACAACAACAATGTAAATATAGAATTTCTATTATTAATTATTTTTGTATTTCATTCCTGTAACAGGAACCTGCTGTTACGTACGATTCCTGTTACATATTTTTACTACTTTTTCCATAGTGGTTTTCAAAAGTTTCTTACCAAATCGTGTATTCTATATTTTTATACGTCCGCCTTACCGTTATAAAATCACATCGCTTTGCGATATCAAATAAAACTCTTCTATTCCTTTTCTATTCTTCAAGTCCGCGGGGCCGTAAATCAACAAGCTATCGGCAAGCATCACAAGCGTCTTTTAGCCACGTCAACAACTAAGTAAAACAATTGACCATAAAATCCATCGTACGTGTCCCTAACAAAAAGAGAGAGCGGGGCCCATTCTAATGTCCCGTTTCTTAGAACATTATGTCTTATTTAAGACATGACAAAATAAAATCGCTCGCGCCGAAAGAATAAAGCGAAATGGGCCATAAATGCCCGATGGAGCCAAAGACAAAAGTCGTGGAGCCAGCAGTGCGGAAATATTTGGATCGTTGTAAAATGCTACTCTATGTTTATTGCGACATTGTGCCACGTTTGCGGCGCTTTTTTTTGCGCCTTCCACTGTTTAGACAAGGGGCAATTGCGATTTTAGCTTCTGTCCCATAAACGGGCGTAGGATGTTTGCTATGGTGACGTTTCACTCCGCATTGTTGGACAGCTACCTGTTTCGTGTTGCGCCATTGTGTATTTGTGAAAGGCGATGCAATGAAATTAACTACTGTTTAAATGCTGTCCTTGGCGTGGTATTATTAATAACTGGTCGTGAACGCATACTTCGGCTAACAATGTTTGTTAATGTAAATGTTAATTGAAGTTGTTTTAGTGTCATTATAAACGTTGTGTACCAATTTCATTTTAATATCCCCCATGTATTTCATTTTCACATGTGCTGAAATGTTTATAAAATAAGTTTATTTGTATTTTTGACTTAGAGTTAGCCGCTCTCTTATAATAGGCTCCGAGAAATTCTTGTTATATTTCCCTCCACACACTTGCGGCATGGCGCCAGCGTATGCCGACAAGAACATCGAAAAGGGGTACATTTCTTTTAGTTTTTTCCAATGTCACACGACGGCCATATTACACATGCAGAACCGCCAGACCTGAACCGATGCTCGGCTCGAACATACAAACAAAGTTTTATTGCGCAGTAGCGAGCATCGTGACGTCCTGTTTATGAGCGTACCCCTCCCACGGAACGTTCGGTAGCATTCGGGGCCGAAATGAAATAAAATCTAATTTGCCCATTGTCTGTTTTTCCCTACATTGTCAACTACACTTATGCGGCCCTCGTTAAGGGTGATAGTGGCCTTCTGACACATGTTTTTGTCTATTCATAGTGCTGGTTTATTCGAAAAGTTTCGAGACGCCCGCGTCCCAGTTCCGTCGTAAATCATCGGAGCACTCCTGTTGCTCGCTACCGATACTGAAGTTGGGCCGTTCGTTTTATGATTCTTTTGTTTAAAACTTTTATTGGCCGGGCCGTTCCGAAAACTAATTTATTCAGGGCCCTGAATGATCGTTGCCTCGGAACTTACGCCTACTTCCGAAAGGAGGTCCAATTTGCCTCTCGTTTTACGTTACTCGTTTCGCTTTTATTCGGTAGTTTTCAGTTTTTTAATCAAATCTAAAAATTGTCGATGTTAATCAGAAAGTATGAACTATTCTGATCACTAGGTATATATTTAGGCGTTTCATTTACACAAACGTTGAGCTCGTAGATGCATTTGATCAACACTCAACTTTTCTTATCTGCTTGTAAGTTGATGAAACTTAACAAGTTGCACAACTTAAATAGAAACGCATCAAGATAAGTAAATGGAGAGCTTTACTGCTTTTATTTTAAATACACCACCGTATTCTGGCCGTATAAAATATTTCATATAAGAACCATTTCAAACTATACTTCTGTACCGCAATGTATCTAATGTAAAATAGTAAGTATGAAATGTATCAGTTTATTAAGATCATATTTTTCATATTGTATGTTTTCATACTATTATATTAGTATAGTCATATTATAATGATACTGTTGCTTTTATTACTCATGCATGATTGAAAATATGATTTACAAGAAGACATACGTTTTCACCAACATTTTTCCTCAAATTTAATAAAGGTTTGTTAGAAACTCAAAAGCGCATCAGATACTTCTAAAGTATCAACAAAGAGGAAATAACGAATCCTAATAGCCAAGCGAACAACCAAGCGATATTAAATGTTGCACAAAATATAGAACATTTAATATTTTGTTTTCTTTTTTTTAAGAAATATCTTTTCTGGTTGATGGATGACAGCCGACCTCCGGCGGCTGTTACGAGTCTCGGGGATGTCCCCATTCTCGGGCAGAGACTCGAC